>JAJPUD010006167.1:31703-73962 GCA_023553655.1 Myrmecobius fasciatus
CTCTCTCTCTCTCTCTCTCTCTCTCTCTCTCTCTCTCTCTCTCTCTTAATTTTTTATTTACTTATCTCTGTACAAGTTGCATCCTTAAGAGGAATATCTATTCCTTCAGTATACAATCATTTGGTTTGGGTTGCTGTAACCCCAGCAGCAAGTCCAGGGCCTTGCTCTTAGCAGGTACCATATAAAAGTTTGCTGAGGTATGCTCTAACATTCAGTGTTTTAAGATTCTTTCCTGCTTTAACAGTCTATATCTTATACAAAGGCAAAGGTCAAAGCAAGGGATAAAAGTCAGACCTGGAAAGGGTGGGCTTTTCCTTCTTCTCCAGAGATCTTTCTGTCCGGGAAATCTGCTCCCTTCTAGAGGACTCAGAGGCAATGTCCTCCACCCCCAGAGAAATGATTTCAGCCTTTCTCTCCAACCACAATCTCACCAATCTTGTCCAACTAGTTTTCATCCATATACCCCACCCCCCTCAGGTTGGGGGAGTGGAGCTGAGGCTGGGAGAGGCTCTTGAGCCAGAACCTTGGATCACAGCCTAAAAGACTGAAAGGGGCTAAAAAGACCAGTTAAAACAACACCTTTATTTTACAGATGGAGAAGCTAAAGCCCAGAGCAAAAGGGTCATAGCTAAGGCTTGATAAGGCAGTGGCAAAGCTAAGACTGAGTCTGCCTGCCTCTCTTCAGAGGTCAGGGACCAAGACCCAAGAGGCAAACAGCTTTTATGGAGGGAGCTAAGGTCACAATTTCAGTTTTCTACAGGAATTTACCATCTTCACACACTTTTCTAGCCACAGTTTTGTGAGATAAGTAGGCAGTGCAAAAATTATTTCCTATGAACTATATGAACTGATGCAGAGGGAAAGAAATAGAATGAAGAAAACAAGATACATGATGACTATACCAATGCAAATGGAAGGAATTATGAGGGGAAAAAAGAAACTGAATGCTAGTCAGTTGTAATAACCATCCTTCATCTTGGAGAAGAGCTAAGAAAACGGACCTTCCTTGCTTCTCTGCAGCAGAGTTTGGGAACTATGGGTGGAGAACACTGCAGATACTAACATATTCAGTTGATAAGTTGGTTGATTAATTTTACTGAATTGCTTTTTTTTTCCTTTCCTTTTTTTTTTTTGTTCTTTGTTACAAGAGATATCTGACTAAGTAAAAGTGTAGGGAGGGATATATTCAGAGATGAAGATAAGCTGAAACAAAATATCAGTAACAATTAAACATTTTAAAAGAACAATAAATAAAATGATCCAGGATAAAGACATAGGAGAAAAAAATAACTATTATTTCCATTTTCCATATTAGAAAATTAGAATCAGAAGAAGTAAAGTAGAATAAAATATAATAAACATATTAAATGCACACTGTAGTGCTCTGTATTGGGTGCCGGGATTAAGACAAGACTTGGAGCTTCACTTTAAGAAGACCACATTGGCAGCTGAGTGGAAGATGGGCTGGAGTGAGGAGAAACTAGAGTTAGGAAAACCAGCAAGCAGGCTGTTGCAATAGCCCAGGCACAAAGCTGAGAAGACCCTGTACCAGAGGAGTGGTTATATGTCTAGAGAAGCAGTGCTACCATTCAAAGATTGAAGAAGGAGGAAGTAGAAGTGGGGAAACTATTAATTAGAGATCTATCACAATAGTCCTGGAAGGTCACAGGACTCCAGTTCTAGAGCTAGAAAGGACCTCAGAAACCATTAGCCCAACTTCCCCATTTTACATGAGAAAGTTGTGACCTGCCCAAGATCACACAAAGAGTCAGTGTCAGAGATAGGATCTGAATTCATGTCTTTGACAGAAGCCTTTCCATTGTACTACCCTGACATCCTTCTCATGGGACAATAAGGGCCTAGGGTAGTAATGCAGCAATAAAAATGGACTGATAGGAACATATGTGAAACATGGCACAGAGGCAGAATTATCAAAAATAAAAATAACTGATTAAATATGAAATGGTGAGGGAACAGGGAGAATTCAAAATGGCACCAAAGTTAAAAATAGGAGAAGTCTAGGGGTAAAGATGAATTGTTTGGGATGTGTTAGGGCTGAGGAGTGCAATTCTGGAGCATATGAGAGGGCAGTGAAGAGTAAGGAGTGTCACAAATCTACAGCCAGGGGCACTCAGCAGCTTTTCCAAACTTACTTCTACTTGGAGTTAAGAAGACCTGAGTTTGAACCCCACCTGTAATAATTACTAGACATGTGACCAGGAACATGATGTTTGACTTTCACTGCCTCAGATTCCTCATCTATAAAATGAAGAGGTTGTACTAAAAGGCCTTTATGAACTTTTCCAGCTCTAAATGTGATTTTATGACCTTTCCCACTCAAGTCCCCACCTCCATCCTTGCTTCTTTCTCAACCAAAGATTTCACCTTCCCCTCTTCAGAGAAGGCTCATCCTGATGTGAATCTTTGCATCTCTCCTTCCTCAATACCCCAAGAGCTCACCAGGTCCTCAACCTAGCCACCCCCCCTTTTCCATTCTCAAAGGCTCCTCAAAGCCTACCAAAACTAACTCAGCTCTTGAATTCTCGGTACCTCTTCCAAAACCCTGGTCCATCAATTATCTGCTATCTCTCTCCTGCATCTTCAATCTCTCTTTACTGGAGGGCAACATAGTGCAGGAGTTATATAGCACTGGTCTGAGAGTCAGTAAGTCCTGGGTTCAAATGTACCTCAGACATTTACTGGCTAGCCCTTAACAATTTACAGAATCTAAGCCTCAGTTTCCTCAGCTGTAAAACCGGATGATAACAGCACCTGTCTCATGAGTTTGGTGTAAAAATGCAATATTATCTTATTATATGTAATATATATGTAAATATATGTATTTATATATGCAATATCTGTAAAGTGCTTCACCAGCATTAAAGCACTATATAAATGGGAGGCATTATTAGTATAGGGGAAGGTGGGTGGTGCAGTAGATATAAGGCCAGGCCTAGAATAGGGAAGACCTGAGTTCAAATACAGCCTCAGACATTTACCAGCTGTGTGAGCCTGGGCAAGTGACTTTGACCTATCTGTCTCAGTTTTCTTATCTGTAAAGTGAGCTGGAGAAGGAAATGGCAAACCATTCTAGTATCTTTGCCAAGAAAACCCCAAATCAGGTCATGAAGAATCAAACACAACTGAGATGATTGAACAGTTATTAGTACTGGTGTCTTTATTGTACATATTTAGCCTGTATCAGATTGCTTACTGTCTTAGGGATGGAAGAAGGGAAAAAAATCTAGAACACCAAAGTTTCATGAAAAAGAATATTGAAAACTATCTTTACATGTATTTGGAAAAATAAAATAAACTACTACTGAAATAAACTACTATTGAAAATGCTATTGAAAAAATACATTTATAGTTGGGGGGGAAAGTATTGTAAACTCTGAATTGCTGGGGCTTATCCAGTGAGGAATGATTAGACAGTGAGGAGCAGAATGATTATTTCCCTGTGTATTCAACTTCAAACCTTTTCCCTGGAGACCTTTCACCCTCTTCTTCCAAACCTTTAATCCTATCTCTCTGACCTATGTAGCCCAAGCCTCTGGGAAGAAGTTTATACTTGCATCTACTTCCACCACTGTCTTCTTTCTAGTTTCTTTCCTACTTTTCCCACTCACTCATTCCTAAATATCTTCCAATGAGATTTTTACCCCAATTCCATTAAAACCAGTCTCTCAAAAGACACCAAAACTTGGCTCAGCTGTTAAACTGCATTAACAGTCTTTGTTCGGTCATTCCTCCTTGATTTCTCTGCAGTATCTGGCACTCCTAAGAGTCTCCTCTCCCTTGCATCTGAAACTCATCTGGCTCCTGAGACACCAAACTTTCTCCTGGTTCTCTGTAAGCTGTTTGAGCACTTCTCACTAATGCATCTTCTTCCTCTAACTGCCTCTGAGTGGGTGTCCTTAGTGCTGACTTGCTATTCTCTCTTGGTGATCTCATTCACTCCCATGTATTCAATTATCACTGCCATGCAGCTGATCTATAAATTCAATCTCTGGCCCCGATCACTCCCATGAGTTCAAGTTCTTCATTTCCAAAAGCACAAAAGATATCCCTCATCTCAAAGGCAACATATATCTGAAACCTAGCCCATCATCTTCTCCCACCTCCCAATTTTAATTCCTCCTCCTCCCTTGTGCCCTCTCCCCCACACATCTGATTGCCCAATATGTTGATTCTTCCTTATCAAACCTTTTTATATCTATTCCCTCCTCTCCACTCATACCGGCATCAGAGTGCCTCCAATCTCTTCCCTTCTGCCATCTACCCGTCATGCCCTGCCAGAGTGATCTTCCTAATACACAGATCTGGCCATGGCACCCCCTTTCAAAAACTTGCCAATAACTCTCCACTGAACAAAGTATATACTCCTTAGTCTGGCACTCAAGGCCCTCAGGTAGGTTCCAACCTACCTGTCTACTCCCATTCAAGTAAATCTGTGCTCCAGACAAATTGGGTTGCATTAGTTTTCCCAGTCTTCCTCTTGTCCTCTCATTCCCAAGGTGTTGTTCATGCCAATTCTGGAGACCAGTTCATGCCAATAAGAGTTCCCTTCCTTCAAAGTTTAGCTTAGAGCACAACATACCAAGAAATCTTCCCCATCCAGACTCTAACTCCAGAGAGACTTTTCCTACACAATGACTACAACAATGTAAGTGGAAAGAACCAAAACAAACAAACAAACAAAAAAAAAAACTTGAAACTGGACACCAGTTAATTATATGACCAAGTTTAGCCCAGGAAGAAAAAAAAAACAACAAACTTACATTTTCTCCCTCCTTGCAGAGGCACTGGGCTATAAGTTCAAAGCATCATATATACTATTGGACTAATGTGATGTGTTTATTAATTTTAATGGATTGTGTTTCCCAAACACACACTACTAAAACTCTAAAAAAACTGAGGAATTTCTGAGTCGCGGGTCCAGAGAACAGCCCTTCCACAAAGATATATGTTTATTCATTAGTCTTTGTATAGTGCTGCAAACACAAAAGGGGTTTAATAAATGTTTCTTGTTTTAAATAGGATTTATTTGATGGCTTAGGAAGAAAATGACAAAAATTCTGCTTATTAACATAAAATAAAATGTAGTAATATCCTGATTTTTTAAAAAGGAGGATCTCCTCTACTTCACATTTCCCATAGCCCTTTTCATGAATCTATCCTTTGCAATGATTTTATTCTCCTTTCTAATACAGACATTTCTGTACATAAAACATTTTTGTACATTATAGTGTAATCCCCTTGAGGCAAGAGACTGTCTTTTTAATCTCTGTAGATGAACAATTAGACACATAGTAGGTATGCTTATTAAAGAAATGCTTAAAGAACTAAATCACGTTTTTGTGGGGTTTTTGTGCAGCATGATAATTGTTTAAATATGCATATATATAGACTACCTGTCATCTAGGTGTGGGGGTGAGGGGAAGGAGGGGAAAAATTTGGAACAAAAAAAAATTTGCAAAGGTCAATGTAGAAAAATCACTCGTATGTTCTATAAATAAAAAGCTTTAATTAATTAAAAAATAAATATGCATACATATATTGGGTTTAACATATTTTAACATGTTTAACATATATTGGATTACTTGCCATCTAGGGGAAGAGGTTGGGGGAAGAGGGAAAATTTGGAACACAATATTTTGCAAGGGTCAATGTTGAAAAAATTAGCCATGCATATGTTTTGAAAATAAAAAGCTTTAGTAAAAGAAAAAAAAGAATGAAATCAAGTCGCTATTCTTGGCACATCACCCTGATCCTTGACAGAGAAAGAAAGCTGCTTTTCACATCACTCCAACTCCCTATTTTAAGACCTTGAGTGATAAGAACTAGGCTCAGAGAAGCCATGTAAGCTACAACCCCTCTCTCTATCATCCCTGACCCAGGCCAGCTGGCCTATCCCCTATCACTCTGTCTCTATCACTACCTCCCCTGAGGGTGATGTGAAGCATCCTCTCTAGGCTTTAGGGCTCAGTTCCCCCAGAATATCCAATAGAACTAGCACAGTAGTGCCCCAAGGGCTCCTGGACTGTCTCAGACATTCAAAGAATTCCAGTGAAGCCAGGTTAAGATGCTTCAGTTGGAACAATTCCAAGGATATTCAAAGCCAGGGAACTCAGGAAAATACAGGTAGTGCCATGATCCATTTAGGAAGTGTTATTGTTTTTTTGTTTTTGGTTTTTTTTTTTAAAAAGGAAGTGTTATTGTTAAAAATGGTCCCTTAAGAAAAATTAAGATTGCCGCTTTTGTGCCCACCTGTCTCAGAAATGGGAACAGATCTTTGATCAAAGTGAGGAAACCAGCCGAATAGCTCTTGAACGTCACCCCATCTGGGCCCACAAAGGAGGGTCCTGGAGCTCCTAAGGGCATAGAAGCAAAAACCAATAGGGGAAGCATTCTGACCACAAGCTTCCCATCCCACCCAAAACAGACCATTAAAACATACTGAGGCTGTAGTTAGCAGGACCCTCAAAGGGATTAGAGTCATTCTGTCTGAAAGAACTAAAGGAAGAAGTTACAAAAAGGCAAAGTGAAGCTTGATAGAGAGAAAACATTGTAACAATGATGACTATCACAAAGTTGACTGAGCAGTCCTGGGAAGTGATGAGCTGCCCATCAAATCCAGTTGGCCATTAGCTGTTGACACTGTGGGGAGGATCCCTGTTCAGATGCAGGTCAGACAAGATGCCCCAAATCTCCTTCCAACTCGGACTTTCTGGGAGATCTTCTAGTCCAATCTGACCCCCACCTCATCATTTCACAGAGGAGGTTGGGCAACATTCTCCCTGCAGAAAGACTGGGGCAGAGCAGGAATGAGCTAGGACCCTGCTTTCCTAGCTTGGACTTGGGATGAACCTCAATTTCCTCACCTGAAAAACAGCCATAATTGCACTCTATTGTACAGAAGGGCTGTAATGAAGGGCTGGATGGAAAGCCTGTCCCTTTTCCTATTCTGCAGCAGTCATCAGTCAGTTAATGTACATTTATTAAATGCTAACTGTGTGCCAAGCACTGTGCTAAGCAACGGGGATTCAAAGAAAGGCAAAAAGAATCCTGCTCTCAAGGAGCTTACCTTCACAATGGAGGAAACATAAATCATTATGTACAGACAAGAGAGAATATATGGAAGGTAATCTCAGAGAGAAGGCCTTAGCATTTTAGGGAACTGGGAAAGGCTTTTTGTGGAGGCTTGGAACTGCTCCGGCATGGCCTTTTCTCACTGCAAACTTAAGAATCTCCAGACCTCTTGGCCCTGGGATATTGAAAATTCTACTTTTCAAGGCTTTGGAGTCTGGGGAGGGATAGGGTTAAGGTCAGCCCATTCAAACCAGAGCATCATTGAAGCCAGAAACCATGGCTTCCCTTTAGACCAAGGCCAGAAGGCAAGTTCTTCCAGAGCCTCAAGGGTTAAGAGGCCTGGGTGAGAAAGGAAGGAGAGTCAGCCCCCTGTGGTGACGGGCGGCTGTATCCTGAGGTCAGCGGCTGGACGGGCCAGGAGCCCAGCTCCCTCTTCCCCCTCCCCCTCTCTTAGGAACAGAAGCCATTTGTTCCCTGGGCCTGGACTGCTTAGAGCTCTGGGTCCCCCCAGGGTCGGGGATGGGGGGAGGGGGCCTTGAACTGAGCCCAGAAACTCCCCCTCCCCTCTAGCTGGCTGGCTCTCTGAGGGCATTCTTTTCCTTAGGGCCCTAAGCCTCCTCAAAAGAACAGAGCTTGGGGGTGATCCTTGGGGTCACATCTAGGAAGGGACCAAGCACGAGTCTCAGCCACTCAGTCCCACTGTGGTCCAGTCTCCTAGACAACAGTCAGACAACTGAAGGGGAGTAGGGGGAGAGAGTGTCAGGGCTGGAGAGCTAAGGATGAAGGGGAGGAGGTAGCTAAGGTACGAGGCAGAGAATGGGGAAAAGTTCAGATCCAAATCTTGCCTAACAAGATAAGTCACAACCTCCCCTGAGTCTCTCATCTCTATGCTCCCCTCCTGCCCAAATGTTCCTCTACCCAAGGATTGTGGGGGAGGTGGAGGAAAGATGAGTAGGTTCAGATCCTACCCTCAAGGAGATCACAGTATGAGAGAGACTGAATTCACACACAAGGAACAATCAGAATAAGGCTTTGGTTCTAAGGGTTAATGGAACACAAAGAAGGGATGGATCAAAGTTGATGTGGGAGTTATGGTAGCTTTCCTGGAGGGGCTGGTACTTAACCTGAATCTGAATGGGGGATGAGAAACATGCACACAGGGTAAGAAAAACATCTTGGGCAAAGACGCAGAAGAGGAAAGGGACTTGATTCTTGCCAAGGAGGGTAGCCAGAATGGTCACAGAACATAAAGGAAGAAACAGCTGGAGAGGAAGGATGGGGCAGACCTTTGAAAGCCAAAAAGTCTGGTCTAGATTCTTTCCTGGCCTTCAGGGCCCCTTAGCAAGCTTAGAGAGACTTCTTTACCCCACAGAAGAAGCCAGCTGATAATTACACCTTATTGAGCCCTGAGTCCTGAGTTTGGGACCCCATCTAGGTTTTAACCATAACTTCCCACTTCTATAGCACCTTAAGGTCGACGTGACATCTCTACACTTTCCTTACTGCAGCTCTATGTAGTAGACAGTACAGGAATTATAACCCCCATTTTACAGATGATAAAAACTGAGACCCAGAGCCTGAGGAGTGATTTGGCTGAAGTCAAATGGCCAGTAAGGGTCAGAAGCAAGATTTTCTTTTGACTCAGGACTGGAACCTTTCTCCACAATCACATTGCCCCCCTAAAGTTTGGCTTTTGGGGTTACCTGTCTTTTTTGCATTCTCTAATCACTCCAAGATCCTGCCTGGATCAGGTACCTCCAACGCCCGGGGTCTAGATCTCCCGTGACCCCATTCTGAACTAAAACTGCGCAAGCCTCCTGCCAGCACAGAAGACTCACCTTTGGCAGAAAAGTGGAGGGCTCCGCTGACCCAAAGGAGGTAGTGACGATATCAAGAAGCACCCCAATCCTGATGGCTCACTGGGACCCTCGGTGAAGAGCCCTCCCTCTCCACCTAGCTCCTCCCAGACACCTCCCTCCCCAGGGAACTTCCTGGCCCAAGCCCCCTCAAATCTGAGCCTCTCGTGGCTGAATCAGAGCTCCCTCCTGGCTGGCTGGCTCACTCACGCTGGACTGGGAGCCTCCCGCTGAGGAGCTCCCGGCATCCACTCAGGGCTGCTGCTCCCTCCAACCCAGCCTACAAGGACTTCAGTGTGTTGTGCCTCCCCCTTGCTAGGGTTATCGAGGGGCCGCAGATCCCCGGGGCACAGAGGGAGCCATAGACCATCACCGCTGGAAGGACACTTGGAGATCGGAGTCCAAAAGGTGCCTCATTTACAAATGAAGAAAATGATACCCAAAGAGGAGAACTGACTGACCCCAAGCTCATACGTTAGGATACAAATCTAGGGTAGAATACGAGTGGCCTGCCTCCCCATGCAGGGCTTCCTGAGCCCCGTTCCCGCATCCTGGGACACTACCTCCAGGAAGCCCTTCTGGCCTGGATAGCTAGAGCCTGCCTCATTTCTTTGGCTCTCGAACCCACCCCCCACCCCGCAGTCTCACTGACTGCTGGCGGATAAAATGACCAGTGAGAAGGGGAGACGTGGGTCAAAGGTAATCCCCCAGGATCCTAGGACACCTTGAAACCAGATAAGACCCCTCAGTTTACCAATCGGAAAAATGGGGAAGCCTGGGGTCGGAGAGAGGTACTGACCTGGCTCCCGCGCAGCGCGGACCCAGGCGTCCGAACGAATTCTCCAGGCGCCTCCGCGGACTCGCGGCAGCCCCGGCCCCCCCGAGCTTCCGCCAGCCCCACGTGACGCCCCCGGGGAGGGGCCGGGCCGGGCCGGGGCCGGGGCTGAGCAGGGGATGGGGGGAGGCCGGGCCCGCCTCCTCTGGGTCAGGCTGTAGCCTGCGGAGCCCGTCCGGGCTGTCTTTCTGTTTCTCTGTCTTGTCTCTTCCTCTCCCCGCTGGCTGGCTGGCTGGCTCTCACGTAGGTGAGATGAAGTTGCACTGAGCATAGGAATGGGGTTTGAGTTCGAATGTAGCCTCCGGTATTTAGTCCTCGTGAAACCTTGGAAGATTATCTTTCCCTCTAAGTCCAAAACAAGAGTTGGTCCCTAGGCTCCCTTCCCTGATCTAACTCTGTTTCAGCCTTCCTCAGAGATGTCCACTGATACGTCCCTAAACCCCGAGCAAAATTCTTCTTGGTCTTCATCTTCATCACCTAGCCCTTCCCCACCTTGCCAGCCTTCTTATACTTGACCCCATCACCTTATTCTAAAATCCAGGGACACCGTCTCCATCTCCCGACTCTGAAAATTTTCCCTGGCTGTCCCCCAGGTACATGATCTCCCTCCCCGTCTCTGCTTCCTGATTTCTCAGTTAAGATCCCACTTCTTGCAAGATGCTTTTGCCAGTCTAATAACACTAGTGCCTTCCCCCTGGAATCACCTCCAGTCTGCATTACCCTGGATATATGTTATTAGCAGAATTGTCTCGCTCACCAGATTATGAGCATCCTGGAGGACCGGAACTTTTTTCCCCCTTTCTTTGTATCCCTAGCACTTAGCACAGTACCTGATACACAGAAATGTGAAAACACCAAGTAGATGCCTAATAAATACGAGTATTGACTCGGTCAAGGTCTTGAAGGAATGAGCTAGTTAGTCTAGATCCGAGATTTTGTGGACATTTCTAGGTCCGAGATTCCTAAGCAAGGGACCAGAGTAAGACAGTCAATGAGGACCTCTGACTCAGGGAGGGGAAGCACTGCTCCCATTCAGTTAGCCACTGACAAGCTACTAGCATGACTCCGAGCAAGTCCCTTTCCCCTGCGTGTGTCTCACCAGGGGGTTAGGTTTTCCTCCCCTCTCAAACTGCAGGCTTCCAGAGGGAAATGGCACTATTTCTGACTCTGAACTGCAACTTCCCAATCCTGGGGGTAACTTTTCCTGAATGGTACGAGTGTTAGGATATCTCCTAGAGGGCGCTCGAGGAGCCAGAATTATGGGGTGGGATGGAGTTGTCTTTAAAACGGTTTTAAAAAACGCTGGAGATCACCAGATTGTCACAGATCTAAAATCTGAAGGGACCTTAAAAGCCATCTAGTCCAATCCCTTTATTTTACAGATGAAGAAACTAAGGTCCGGAGTGAGGAAATCACACCGGAACCAAGATTTGAACCCCAAATTTGGGGCTTTTTCGACATTGATTTCCATTTCTAAGAAAGTTAAAGGTATAAATTTGCTCATAACTCTGAGATAGGAATGAAAAATTGTTTTAATCTTACAGACGAGAAAACAGAGTCCCAATGAAAGAAAGTGACTTAAAATCACTTAAGGTCATCCAGCTAATGAGTCTCAGCCAAGCATAATCAGTATTCTGTTATGCTACCCCACTTCCAAATTCTCCGGCCACCAATTCCAAGCAGTTTTCTTTGATCGTTTCAGCCCACACTGCTAGTGTTCTCTATCCTTCCCTGGGCCCTAAGCACACTCAAGCTTATAACACTTCCCAAAAGAATAGAGATTGCTGTATAAATTTGAGGGGTGATGTGGAAGACTCAGGGATGTCCACTGATCAGTCCCTAAATCCTGAGCAAAATTCTTAGTCTTCATCACCTAGCCCTTTGAAGAGATGCCCTGTATCTATTTCTCTTGGTGAGGGAGTAGGTGATTTGGCAACAAAATACAAAAACTGTCCTTGGCTTGGGAGTCAAGAGAGACTTGATTTCTAGTCCTATCTCCAACACTTTGTAACTGTAATTAAGGACAAGTAGCTTAATCTTTCTGAGCCCAGTTCATTTGTATAAAAAAAAAAAAAAAAGATAAGGGGATATTATCTGCTATCTAAGATTGTGAGTTGAGATAATGGGTGTTAGGCAATCACACAGCAAGCCCCATATAGACAGCAGATGTCTTATAATATTAGATCCCCCAATCTGCCACTGATCAGATGTGTGGCCCCAAGTCATATCCTCTCTCTGGACTGGCTCTCTCCTCTATAAAATGGAAATAATCTTTGCATTACCTTCTTTAGAGGGTTGTAATCAAAACACTATAGACCTAAAATTTATTATTAAATAAAAATTTTCCATGGATGCTCTTCTGCCTCACAATAAGAGCTAATATTTCTATAGTTATCTAGACACTCACTAGTTAGGAAGAGCCCTTGGGGTCTTCATAGGCTATAGAAGAAATAAGTTCTGACATACTTTACTCAAGAGACCAGAGTATGCCAGGGAGTGGGGATGTTTAAATCTCACTTCTGACACAACCTATGGGAACCCATAGGTGACAATATCCTGAGACTGCTTCCTCATATGTGAAATGAGAAATTTGGACTCCATAGCCCCCAAGGTCTTTCAGGTCTTGATCTAGGAGCCTATGACTAGATCATCCCAAGGATATCCCAGGAGGGATGAATTTGGAAGTTGCTTTCTCCATAAAGACTAAGGGGAGAGGATGAGCACTGAATGATGTCCATAAGAAGTACTCACACTAAAACCAGAGATCCTTAAAGATGAAATATAATTAACAATTATGTGGGGGGTTTCCATAATGGCAGAGCTCCCCAAACCTACTCTAGCCATGGCAGGCTTCTCAACTATCTGACATAGAGGGAGCTTAAAATGTAAAAATGGATAAAGGAGCTCGGTCTGGTGCACTCGGGTAAACAAGTCTTAAACTGATGGGTCAGGTGAATGACAAGATGGAAGAATCCATTCTCCTCTGGGGCCCTGAGGTAGCCAGCAACACAGAGAAGGCTGGGACTGATGCAGAAGACACTGGGCCCCTTTGGTGGGTACTTTCTGCATCTGGTTATACACACACACAGGATATGCAATGTTTAGAAGCCAGAAAATAAAAATGAGTGCTAAATCTGAATGCCACCAGACAGTGAAGTAGTAAGGAGAGGGGAGGAGGTAATTGGGGATTGGAATAGTAGCTCTTCTAAGCCAAAGAGCAAAGGAAACTCAGGACCACAAAGGTCTGGAAGACTTTGAGTTGGAGCTAGGGGATCTGAGAAATAGTGAGAACCCTAAGGCCTTCAAAAATTGGGCCTCACACCAATTCCAACAGATTTGCAATAGAGCCATCTGCATCCAGAAAGAGGATGGGAAATGAATGTGAATCACAAAATTGTATTTTCACCTTGTTTATTTTTTCTCAAGTTTTTTTTTCCTTTTTGATCTGATTTTTCTTGTACAGCATGACATACAAAAATATTTGTAGAGGAACTGCATATGTTTAGCATATATTGGAGAAGGAGAAGGAGGGAGAAAGGTTTGAAATGCAGGGTTTTTCAGGAGTGAATGTCAGAGACTCTCTTCGCATGTTATTTTGAAAATAAAAAGCTATTATTAAAAAAAAAAAGAATTGGGTCCCACGATGGGCCCAGAGACTCAGCACAGGAGCTCTCACACCTTCTGGTTAGGCTTTCTTGCTTCTTGCATAGAACACATATCTTATATCTACACTAAGAGCTCCCCAGGACCTTCAGTTTAGGAGGGCCTTAGTTCAAATGAATAACCTTGAAGCTTTCCCTATTAGAAAGCAACTTATTAATGACCATAGAATTTGGCTGAGTACAGGAAACAAGGAAAGGAAGATCTATACTTGGTACAGACTTATAGAATGAATGAATGAATGGCAAACAAGTAGATGAATAAATGAATCAAAAGAATGAGTCAAAGATTAAAAGAATGATAATAAAACTGAAGGGCTAGAAGGATAAATGCAAGACTGGATAATTAGAAAAAAATGCATTAGATGAATAAATAATTAAAGAATAAATGATTAAAGTTGGATTACCGAACAAATGAATAAATGATTTAACAGAAAAAAGCTGAAAAGGCAGAGAGAAATAGAGAGAAATAAGGGCCCTGACCCAAGGCTGTGGTTGTTGTATCAGTTTAATGGGGGTTATTTCTATACAAAATCTGCCACCCCCATTTCCCACCCCTGCCCTAGGAGAAGGGGACCAGCCTGGGTTGGGAGAGGGGGCACCCCCCCAGGGGTTATCATCAACCCCAAGACAGGGGGACAACTCACCAGAAGCCCTCTCCCCTTCTCTGGGGGAAGGTGGACATAAAATAGCTTGGCCCAGGTCCCAGCCTTCTCTTCCCCTCCCCTCCAGCAGCAGAGCAGGGGAAAACTGGCCTGGGGCACCCCAAGGTTCTGACAGATCCCTCAGTTAAGAGAGGAGTCATCATCACTGCCTTCGCCCCCCGCCCCCCGCTCGTCCCGGCTCTCTGCCACAGTGCTTTCATCAATATTTTCCAGGGAGTCGGCATGCTGGACAGAAAGCTCTGACAAGGCCACGCTGGGCAGGGGGCTCTGCTCTGGATGCAGCCACGGCTTGAAGTGGGGCCGATGCTTCTGTTTCCATTCTGGATACTTCATGCATGCCTTGTACATCTTCTTCATTGCCTGTACCACCAGGACCAGACCAAGCAAAGGAGAGAAGAGAGGGCACCACAATCAGGGCTACACAGCCACACTGCCTGCATCCCCTGCTCCTCCATCCACCACCCACATCCATGACCTGGTTCTCCACCACTACTCTCAGCTCCTTCCCCACCCTCCTCCCCACTCGCCAGGCACTCACCTTGGGAGCCAAGAACTGAGATGACTTATTCACTACCCACTTGGGTAAAGATCCTGTGAAGACAGAAGAATGACTGAAAACAAAGAACTGAGCTCAGGGGCTGGAGGGCACCTCAGAAGGGATCTCTCCTACATCTACCTGAGCAGGAATCTCCCCTCCAATATTCCTGACTGGTGGCTCAATCAGTTCTGCTTGAGCTCCTCCAAGTGAAGAGAAACTCACTATAAGTGAGATTATTATCCTTTTGCATGGCTTTGATCATTGAAAAGCTTTTCCTAAACTCAGTAACTTTCTCCTATTGGGGACTGAATAACCAACAGTCAGGGAAAAAGAAAAGCTTCCCATTCAGCATGGGGTGAGATGAGATGCTCTCTAAAGTCTCAACACCCTCAAGGAAGGAAGTGTTTGAAATGGGAATGTGGACAAAGTGGGAGCCAAGAGACACTCTAAGAGCCTTTGAAAAAAAAAATCTGGCCACACAACAGCAAAAAAATCAGCAATTTGAACTCTTAGTCTGTGAGGTCCCTTAGAACTCTACCCTTCCATCAGACTTTCTTCTTCTACCTACAGTATCTTGGAAAAGTGCCTTCTGCAGCTGCCTGCAGGGTCCTCTCTACTGGTACCTCAAAAGTCAACAACCCAAGTGCTTTTTTCTCGTGGAGTCCCACCATTCACCTGCCTACAATGTTCATATATCCTACTACTGAATAAAGTTCAAATCAAGGCTTTCCACATTGGAAGCTTCTCTGATCTTCCATTTAGACACACCATATCCCCACCAAACTATACAACTTGGTGCGTCTCCTGTGCCCCTTGAACAATCTGCCTTCCTACCTTTGCTCACACTGTTCCTGGCTCCTAGGATGATCACTCTCCCTGGATTCCCATTGAATTTCTACCACACTCTTTAAAAGCCCCAAGCTGCCTCCTCCTCCTCCAGGAAGCCTCTTGGACATATCCCTTCTCAGTATCACCCTTTCCCCTCAGAGTTTATATTTTTCAATGCCACATAGATTGTTTTCACTATAAAACCGTGAGCTTCAACATTTAAATGTTCACAACCAACATGAGCAGTATTTAATAAGTACAGAGTCATCTACAAAGTGATAAAGAACAAGCAACAAAAAGCCCCTTCCTCTGACAAAGGACAACCACAGGAACTGTTCTCTTTCAATCCTTCCTCATAGGCAGATGACCACCTTTCTCTTACACCATGCACTCAGTGCTGTGACTTAATGTGTGTGTTAGGGGAAGGGGCAGAAAGGGGGCTGCTTTTGTGTCTAGGACAGTGCCTGGCACAAGGCAGGACTTGCTGACTGACTGGTCTTAACCTCCCAATGGGTGCCAGCCAGGGCCTAGGGCTTTTATTGATTCTAAGGCAACCTGAGTTCTAACTCTTGGCTTGAGGCTCTCTTGCCCGGAGTTCAGAGGGGTGACCACCATTCCCTCTCTTTAGAGAGTGGAATATAATGGTGGAAAGAGCTCTAGACTTGGAACTGTCCTGGGTAACTCTTGCTAGGTAACTGGGTCACTATAGGCAAGTCAGTCCCTTATTTCTTCCTTTCTTCTTTCATTTGGAAAGGAGAACTCATTTGTTCTGCTTGGCCTCTGAGGGCAGGACATGTGAGCCACACGGGGAAGATATAGAGGTGTAGACCAGCTCACAACAAATTTCCTAAACACCAGATAGCATCAAATGAGATAGGCTCCTTCAGGAAGAGGTCCACCCTTCCTGAGGGTCATCTGAAGAAGGCCGCTTCTGGCTCCCCCCATTTCTGGTTCCTTCTTGTATGCACATTGTTATTGTCTTTCCCATTAGACTGGGAGCTCCTTGAGAGCTGGGACTGCTTATGCCTTGCTCTGGCACTTATCACAGTGCCTGGTACAGTGTTTAATTAAGGTTTGCTGACTAAGTGGAGGCTGCTTGTCAGGGAACAGCAGGGGAGATTTCTGTTCAGATACATTCTGATTTTCAGGTAGACACTGTAATTCTGGAGTAAGGGAGAATCCAGAAATGAAAACCATGCTCCACGAGAGTTGAGGGAAGCTAGGAAGAGGGCCAGTGATAGGGGCTCCTCAGAGGCAGTGAGGTGCTCACTCAGAAGGGCCAACGTCATAAGGTCAATTAGCCTGCAAAGTGAAGAGAGCCATTGTGGCCATACAGGGCCCTTTGCAAGTCCCTCCTAATCATCAGTTCTAGACTCTCTAGGTCTGCTGGACTTCACTTCTTTCCATAGGTCCCCTACAGGTGTACTTCAAAAAACACAACCTTTGTGTGTGGTGACTAAAGGAGAAAAGCACATGTCCAGGCTGGGCAGTGGCAGCATTAGTCACAAAAGGGGACTGTGTCCCTAAGGCTTTTTTTTTTTTAATGGAGGTGCATCCTCAGAGCTACACAGAATGCTCCTGGTCCGGGTGTGCTGTGGTTATATACCACGACAACACTAGTTATTTAGATTTCTGTAGTACACAAAGGGAAGGCTTTGTTCTAATACATTTTCTAAGGTTCCCTAGCATTTATTGGTATCTTGGCCAGTGCTTTCAAGAACCCTCCCACAGTGACTCTTAGATTTCTTTCCTAGATTATGATTGAAGATTCAGTGTCTGTTACTTATTCATAGATGCAGGTGTAGTATAGTGGAAAGGACATTGGATTCAAAATAGAAGACCTGGATTCAAACCCCAACTCTCACCTTACTATATATGTAGCCTTAGTCAAATTTTTTTAATCTCTCTTGTTCTGAGCACTAAAGGGCCTAATAACATATACTGTGTGAAGAAAAAGCATTGTAATCCCAAGCATAAAGCCCTCTGAACATGTGCATTTTTATGACTTCATTCACTCAACAAAGATAAAGCTCAGAGAAGGATAAAAATGCCAGGTGTACCTGAAACAAGACTCTGAACCACATTCCCTTCCTGCTCTCCCATGGAGAAATTGGAATAGCACGTGATAGTTTCCATTCCTAGAGGGTTTTAAGGTTTCAAAATACCACCTCCTCCATGAAGCTGTCCTGGTCCTGAGAAGCAGTAACTAGCTTCCCCTAGAGAAAAACACTTCCCAAGTACCCTTATGTTTGCACCCCTGGGGCACGTTTATTTTGTCACTGAGGGCTCTAGCTATATTTATGCCTGATCAGCTAAATGGGCACATACAGCACTGACTCCACAGACAATAGGCATTTATTTTTTTTAAATGCTTGGAGGCTGAATAGCTGTGAATAATAACAGGTCACATTTACAAGAGATATAAGGTTTGCAAATTATAGTATATGTGTATATGTACCTATAAGTGTATAATCTATTAAATAGAAATTACATTATATATATGCACACATAATTTACACACATATACATGTAGTATGCAAACATATAATGCATATATATTGTGTTATGGGGGTATGTGTGTGTGTACATATACCTAAAATGGAAAGAACTATTACAAAGGGTCATCTTTCTGGTTCAAGACCACAAATTTGACCATGAGTGAGTGCCCAGAACAGGAACCATGGAATAACCAAGGAATCCAGGACCACAGACATCCTGCCTAGAGCTCCAAGCTAGGACTGCAACACAGAGCACAGGATGCCCTGTCGCCAGGCACAAGAGGAGATACAGCGATTCCAAAAGATTCATGAGAAAAATGCAATCTAACTCCACAAAGAGAATTAGTGGACTCCAAATGCAGAGAACTGAAGCATTTCCCCCCCTTTATTTTTCTTGTTTTTCTTTTTCTACATATTTAATGTGGAAATACAGATTTCATCTGGGTTATTGCCTTCTCAATGAGTGGGCAAGAGTTCTTTTGGAACTGAAAGTAAACATTAAAATGTAAATTAAAAGACAAAATAACCAAAATAAGACAAAATCCAAAGGGATGCTCAGAGTTTCAAGCTAAGCCAAGAGATCTGATTTGACTCACCCTCTGGCCTAGGCCAGTACTCAAGAGCAGATATTGTGGACTCAGGGTCCTAACACAATAGAAGCTTGGAGGAAGTATATGGGGAGATGAGTGAAGAGGTTCTACAAGCAGGGACAGAATTTCAGACTTTGCCCCCAGTGCTTCTAACAAAACCAGCAACACTATGTTGTGCCAACATAGAGTAAACCAAAAAATAAATAAATAAAAAGAGCTATTTCGAGGCTTGAGATGTCCATTTACACAAACCCAGAAAAAAAAATATCAACACATCTACAAGAAAAGTCTCAAAGAAACACACACACATACACACACACAGAGTTTGCCTACTCTTAAGACCAATTAGAATTCTCAGAAGAAATAATATAAGAGTTTAAAAAAACAGTATAAATGAAGGTAAAAATTGGAAAAGAAATGAGAGCTATACAAAAAAGATTTAGAAAAAGAATTAAGTCTGACACAAGAATACAAAACAAAAATAAGAATGAACCAAACAAATTAATGTCTGTGAAAAAAACAAGAAATAATAAAACAAAGTCAAATGACTGAAAACATAGGAGAAAATGTAAGGAAGCTCATATCAAAAATAACTGACCTGAAAAAAGGATCAAGGAGAGTAACTTAAGGCTCATTGAACTACCTGAAAGCCGTAACCAAAACAAACTAACAAACCTCAATTCCCATATTTCAAAAAATCATGAAAGGACATAGTCTAGACCTCTTTGAATCAGAAGGCAAAATGAAAATAGAAAGAATCCACCAGTTATCTCCTGAAACAAAGCCCCAAAATGAAATTTCTAGGAATATTACAGTGAAAATTCATAGCTTCCATGTCAAAGAAAAAATACTGTAAACCATGAGGAAGAAAGAATCCAAATCCCAAGGAACCACAGGTAGGCTCACACAAAGGTCCAATAGCTGTTACTATGCAGAGACTTTAGGATATAAAATTCTGAAAGGTAAAAGATAGAGGTTTACAGTGAAAAAATAAAATATTCAGTAAAACATTATATAATCCTACAGAAGAAAAAATAGACCTTTAATATGATGGAAAACTTCCAAGCATTCTTGATAAAAAGACCAGAGCTGGGTAAAAACTTACAATGGGAGGAGGAAGATAGATTTTGTGGGAGAAGGGGAGGAAATACAAGCATCCCCCAATGTATTTTTTATTATGCTCTGGTGATCTTAAAAGAAGGGGAAAAATATATACTAAGGAAGGAAAAGGGAAGAATGGAGATAGAAAAGACTTAAGAAATCATATCATTAACAGGTATAAGCAAAAATCTATACAAATAAGGATCATGTGGGAAAGCAGGCATCACTTGAACCTCATTTTGAATTGATTAAAAGAGATATGAGCAGAGCCAGAAAAATAATTTGTACTATAAAAATGATGTCACAAAAAAGTCATTCTGAAAGACTTAAGATCTCTGATCAACCATAATCTGAAAGACTGGTGAAGCAGCATGACAATCACACCTCCACACTAGGTTAGCTAAACTAGCAAGTAGTCATCAAGCACATAAGTGGAAGAATTACTTGGAGTCCTCGAAGCTGAGAGGAAAATGGAACACAGAAAGAAATATCATTTTTAATGCGGCCAATATGGGAGTTTGTTTTGCTTGACTATGTTTTTGTTTTTGTTTTTTTAGAGGGGGGCTGGAAGGAAAAAAGAAAATATATTGGATAATGAAGGAGAAAACACAACCGCCTTAGGATTATAGTTTCAAAGGTTTAGAGCTGAAAGAGATTATGGCGGGTGAAAGATGAAATGAATGAGGAAACAAAGGTTCATTCTTCCAAGCATATAGATTTATTAAGAAATGCATGCTAATTACCCAACAAACTGGGACCAGACTACCTCAACTTAGGCCTGACTCCAAATATAAGGGGAGACAGACTTTTATATGTTAAAAAAAATCAAATAAGGCCAATTAATTAATAGGAAACAGTACAACATTAGGTAGTCTGATTTGTAATTGCAGGAAAGATAGGGACTTCCAAGTTGTGAGGGGGAGTGTGAACAGGTACAGTTTCCTGAAATCAGAAAAAAAGGTATCCTACTTCCCCCAAGTGTCTGTGAACAATCAAAGGTACATGGAAACAGTAGTTGACATCAGTATGGGGCCAATTTTCAGTTAAGAAACATGGGTTGCTTAAGATGTACAACTATGAGAAAAGTCCTTCCATCTCACCAAGTTTCTAGTCTTTATATTCTAGGTCCTTGGTTAAGGGATAAAAGCAGAAGATTACCTAATGTTGTATTGTCTCCACTTAATTGATGGCCTTATTTGAGTAAATGTTTTCAATGTATAGAAGTCTTGTCTCCCCCTATATTTTCAGTCAGGGATAAGCTGAGGAAGGGGCTGGTATTGATATGTTGGGCAAGTGGCAGGCATAGCTTAAGAAATCAATTTCTTGGAAGATCAAACCTTTGTTTCCTCAAGTCATTTCATCTTCCACCTGCCACAAGACCATGAAGGCTATCTCACCTTACCCACTTATTACAGATGAAGAAACTGAGGCTTAGAAAGCTTAAGTTACTTGTCCAAGATCAAGCAGGTAACAAGTAGAAAAGCTGGCATTTGTGCAAGGTCTTTGACCCTCAAATCCAATGCTCTCTCTGATGTCCCATGATGTGCTCTCGGATACCAGAATGACAGAGATTGAACACTGATTTCACTGAGAGAGGAAAATCCTTCTACTAAGTGAGGGTAGGAGAAGTTAACGTCTTCTTGGGTCTCCTAGAGCACTAAAAGGGAGGGCAAATGACTGGCCTAAAGTTATCCAGCCAGACAAGTTGTAAGTTCAAATCTCCCTGGTTGGGGAGCTGGCTTTGTCCACGATGTCACACTGCCTCACATTAAGAGGTAGGGATTATTTTTGTTTCCCTTTTTTAAGTAAAAATGAGGCTGAGTAGTGAAGTGTCTTGTTCAATCTACTAAAAACTGAATGAGTTAAGATTTAAATCCAGGTAGTCATCATTCCAAGTCCAACAAATGTTCTATCTGCTAAGCCACATTTCTTCTGACTCAAAGGAGTCCTCCTCCTGAGTTTCTTCCCTCTGTCCCAGGTTCTCCCTTCCTGGTCCTCAAGGTCAGTCAATTAAAGCAGCATTTATTAAGTACCTAACTGCATATTCAGTCTTTGCCCTCAAGAGTTTATGATATATATGTGGGGCAGCTAGGTGGCGCAGTGGATAGAGCACCAGCCCTCAAGTCTCACACTGAACATTCCCTAGCTGTGTGACCCTGGGCAAGTCACTTAACCTCAACTGCCTCAGGGAAAAAAAAGTTTGATATATGAAATGGGATATAGTTTCATAGATAAGTACATAGAAGACATTAACTAGGAAATCCAAAGTGAGGAAACAGGAAGTTTCTTGAAAAAAGTGGTAGTTGAGCTGAGTTTTGAAAGGAGTCCATGATTCCAAGGAGTAGAGGTGAACAGGGAAAGCTGCACAGGAGCACAATCTAATTCCTTTCTCTTCCTTGCTTCCCCACAGCTCCCCAACCCAAATCCAAACACAGACTTGGGCCATCTATTTTGTGAGGAAAGCCATTCAATATGATGATCCCCATTTCACAGGTACAGAAACTGATATTCAGAGATCAAGTGATTTCCTTAAGCTCAGGGTAAGTTCCATAGGTGGAATTCATTCCTTTTCCACTCTACCACGGTTGTCTCCCAAAAATTCAAGTGTTCATCTTTTCCTACTTCCCAATTCCTTCCTCTTGTCTTCCCCTTTGACTCCAAAGACAGTAAGTTACAATTTTTCATTGAGAAAAGAGTGGACAAATTAGTCAGTGGCTTAGAGACAAATGGCACTTATCTATTACTGGAAGGAAGAGGAATAGGATGAAGAGAATTTACAGCATTTTAAAGCTGACAAAGTCTTTCAAAGTATGAAGTCAAACTATTCCCATTTGAGGGTGGGTGTATTTTTTGTTTCTTTGTTTTTTAAGGCAGTTGAGTTTAAGTGACTTGCCTAAAGTCACACAGTGTCATCTAGCTGCCCTAAATTATTGTCATTTAACAGGAGAAAACAACAACAACAACAACTGAGCCTAGTCAAAGAAAATGGATTTGTCTAAGATCACAGAGCTGGCAAGTGGAAAAACTCGGAACCCAGAGCACCTGACTCCTGCCACTTAGGAGTCTACTCCTATGACAGGTTATGTTATGTCTCACAACCTAATAGAGATTAAGCCCAACTCCTAGAACAAACAGAGCAAACCATAAAAAAGGGTAGCCACACCCCACCCCAGCTTTTCCTGTAGCCAGAAATGTCCAGGAGTCATTTTTGATTCTTCACCCCTTCCCTACCTTCATCATCCTCAATAATCATGAATAACTTAAGCTAATCTTCAAATCCAAACATTTTCCTCTAAGCCTCATCTTCCAGGCTCTCTGTTCCCCAAACACAGGCTCTCTGCTTAACTTCTGACAGATCTTTAAAGCATTTATCATGTACCTTTCTGAATTATAGTTACCTGCTTCTGTCTGGTCCCCCACAGATGGCAAGTTCCCTGAAGGGGCTTGCCTCATTAAGAGATCCAATTTGTGACCTATATTTCCTACTCATGCCCAACCACTTCACCTGGCACAAGGCAGGGGACACATCAGGGCATGGAGGGTGTGGAAGAAGGCTAAGGATGGATATATTGCTCTGTCTCGGGGTGGGAGGCTCTCAGAACGGAAAGGACAGGAGGAGAAGGGGGCAGGGCAGGTGCAGTGTCTCACCTTTGGGGTCTACCTGGGCCAGGTAGGTGATGACAGAGCTCTTGGGGCCTGTGCTCTGGATGAGGTAGCCCGTCTGGATGGACACAGCTCGGACCAGGTCTTTTCGGGGTGGGTATTTCTAGGAAGGGAAGGATAGGCATGAGGTACAACTATAGCTAACACCTGAGGCAGGAAGAAAAGAGAAGTAACAGAGGCCATTCTAGCACTTAAGAATTGGAGGAGGGAAGTCCCCCTAAACTGCCCTCCTGCCCACAAACATCTTCTCACACTCCCTTCTCTGGCTGGCACTCCAGGCACCATTCCACCTTGTCCTTGTTACACCTCTAGGATCATCTGCGACTCAGTCCGGATCTCTACCTCTCTCCTATTTTCCCAGCTCTGGCCTTTCCTCAGCCCTTTCCCTCTTCAAGATTTCAAATAATTAAATAATCAATGCCATTGTTATAAAATTAATCTTTTCATTCCCCTACTAAACTTTGAGTTTCTCCACAACCCTTAGTTTTTCTTTTTTCTTTTTTTAACATCTGTATCTTTATTTGAACAATTTTTTTTCTATAGTCATGACTCTCAGGTTTCAAACAATCACCTCAGCAGTCATTTGGTTTAACCTCCTTAAAAAAAAAAAAGAAAACTGAAGCCCAGAGTAAGCAGGGAACTGCTCCATGCCATGCTGCACAAGTAGCAAGTGGTCCATCCAGGATGTGAGCCCAGGTTTCCTGACCCTCACTACAGGATTCTAATCAGGGAAAAAGAATAACATTTGCCATTTCTCTAGAGCTCTGAGGTTCATTAAAAAAGACTTTCCCCTCACATAAGTGGGTTGTCAGTTTTGGCTCCTACTTAACAAATGAGGAAACAGGCCAGGAAAAATGAGGTGAATTCATCAGCTAGCACGAGTCAGAGCCAGAAGACTACTGGTCAACCCACAAGATGCAATCTCAGAGTCTGAAGGAACTTCGGGTAGAGACCAGAATGATCTGGAAGTAAGGGCAGAGATGGGCCATGAGGCAGGAGCATGGCAGGACGAGATAGCGGGCTGCTGGAAAAGGAGGGGGCTGGAGTAAATGATCTTTAGAGTCCCTCGCAGCTCTCGTGCTGTGATTCTGGATGGCTAAGTCCTTCAGATTTTTAAGACTAGCCAAAGTGGCTTTCCTCCCTCAAAGGTGTATTATTGTGTTTTTTACAGGCAGGAAAACTAAGGCTGGCACAGGTGACTTGGTCACATCTTGGGTTAATTCTAGGGCTAAAACTCAAGCGTTCTGTCCACTGCCTTGCCCTGTCACTGCACCTCTCCAGGATGCCCAGAGCCCAGCCTTGCACACAGCTGGTCTCTAAGCATTTGATGCACCGGACAATTTGTCCTTCCCAAAGCACTTTCCTATCTATTCTCTTCATTGGATCAGCTCTAGGTGGAAACCAATGTCATCCCCATTTCAGAAATGGAACAAACTGATCTCAGAAAAAGGAAGGAGCTTGCCCCAAATTGTACCCTGGGCCAAGCTCTCGAGCCAGTTCTAGAACTGTTCTTAAGGCTCCCAACAGCGCCTGGCTTCCAGCACACTCACTGGGTGCTTGACTGAGTAGTTCATGATGATGTAGTCGGCTCCCATGGGCAGCCAGGACCGGAGGGTGATGACATCCCGGTTCTTCAGGGGTTTCGGACACCTCCCTAAGTAGAAGAAAAGGGCCGTTAGATTGGAAACCTCGGGCTGTATCACATCCCACAAGCCCCTCCCAGAGACCCACGAAGCAAATCAGGACTCCCCCAAGAGTTAGTGGGCCTGGCCAGTGAGTGGTAGCAGTGGTCCGAGGGCTAGCCAGCCCAGCCTCCCTTCCCCAGTGGCCTTCTCTGCTCACGCTAGACCTGTGCACGGCAACCCTCAGCACGGCAGAGCCCCATGCAGGAACACTGGCTTTCTCTAATTGTTTCCTGTCGAGGATAATCACTTCCCCTTCATGGGCAGGGAGCTCCTCTGGGACAGAGAAAGCTCTCCTCCTTCTCCTCTCAGACACATGACACCATCCAACAGGCCAAGCTCCCAGGGAGACTTTGGTTAATATAGACAGGGTGAGTCAAGGGGAAGTACTAGGAAAAGAGAAGTGAGATGGGGAAGGGGAAAAGGGAAGGCAACGGGATCAGGGTTTTTGCATTCGTGAAGGGCCAGCCTGGAACAGAGAGGATAGATTTGTCCTGCCTGATCCAGAGAGCAAAACTAGGGATCGGGGTGGGGGGGGGAAGTTATAGAGAGAAAGATTTCTGGTCAGCATAAGGAAGGATTCTTAAGTGGAATTATCTGGCCCACAGTACTAGGCCAACATACCAACACAAGCAAACAAAGACATATAAAAATATAAAAACTGTGTTTCTGGTGGCAAGAAACTGGAAACCAAGGGGGTACCCATCAATTGGAGAATACGGTACCAATTATGGCACAGAAGTGTAACAGAACATTATAGTGATGTGAGAAATGATGAAAGGGACATTTTCAGAGGAACTGGGACAGACTTTTGCTCACTACAGAGTGAAGTGAGCAAAACAAGTGATACAATAAAAATTTCGTGAAAACAATTCTGGATTACTTAAGAACTGATCAAAGTAATATGATTAACTATGATTCTAAAGGACTGATGATGGCACATGCCATCTCCAAAAAGAAAAAAGGGGATTAAATATATAGAATGAGATACATTTTTGGTCATGATCGTTGTGGTAATTTGTTTTGCTTCACTATACATATACATTATAAGTATTTGTTGTTTGTGGGGGATGGTAGGGACTGGGCAGGAAGGGAGGAAGGAGTTTAGGCAGAGACAAAAATAAATGCTTAATATTGTTAAAATTATTGAAAATTGTAAATGTCAGTTTCCCACAAGGAAGAAGCAAGTTGTATTGGGAGGGAAGGGAGCAATAGATATCACTGAGGCTCTTCAAAAATTGAGTAACCCTGGTATCAGGGAAGCACTAGAGGATTCCTGAATAAGAAAGGATATTAGACCATACAACCTTTCAAATCCTTTCAGCTCTGAATGACTGAGGTTCTAATCTTTAGGAGGCATCCTGGCAAAGAGGATCTGGGAGGAAGACCTGACTTCAAACCTTATCTAGACATTTTCTAGCTATGGGATTCTGGACTTAAAATTTTCTGAGTCTCAGGTTCTCTAAAACATCTCTAAAAATACTTCAGGGTCTTTCTGGGAGGTTCAAATAAGATAATGCCTAGAAAAGTGCTTTGCAAACATTAAAGCACTAGATTCTCATGCTAAAATTTCGTGATTCTGAGACACTATGAGTAAAGTCTTAAAGCCTGTAGTCTAAGATATTTATGGCTCCATATTCTCAAACTCTATGATTGTGTGTGTCTGTTAGTCTATCAAGGCATAGGAAAAGAAGGGGAGCTCAGGAAAGATAAGTGAAAAGAAAGAGCTTGGAGATCGAGGAGAGATTCCCAGGTCCTCACAGGAGTAGTAGCCCACATCAGCGTTCACAGTAAGGCGGGCGATGTCAAAGGTCTCAATCACATTGCTGTCCCACTTCTTCCGGTACTCAATGTCATGCAGCACATCATAGAGTGTCTCGGCAGGTACATCTCGGCACTCCATCCGACACTACAGGGAGACCGACAGAGGGACAAAGGTCAGTGCCCAGCTTTGAGGAGCCCCAGAAAGCCAGACATTGGGAGGAGAGGTTGAGCTGGATCAATGTAGAATGATCCACAGGAACTACACCCCACAGGGGACCCTGGACAGGAAGCCAGGGAAGTGCAGCACCATGTACCATGGGAAGCCAAAGACTCATCATCAAAATCATTCTAGAAATGGCCAACAATATGCCCCACAAACTTCAAAAGAGCCAAGATCTCCTCCGCCTCCCATGAGACATAGAAATGTAGAACAGGGTCCCTCTATAAGGAACATAGGTGGTGCAGTGGATGGAGTATCAAACCTGGAATCAAAATCTCAGTTCAAATCCAACCACAAACATATTAGGACCTGGTCCAGTCACTTAAATTCTATTGCCTATCACTTATGTAAAGTGATAATGTATGTAAAAGTGTAAATGTAAAGTGTATGTCCAATGATGTAAAATATAAATGTCAAGTGATGTAAATGAAGTGATAATATGTAAAGTGATAATAATAGCACCAACCCCCCTCCCAGGGCTATTGTGAAGATAGAACAAGATCATTATTTTTTTTAAATTTTAATAATAGCCTTTTATTTTCAAAATACATGCAAAGATAATTTTCAACATTCAACATTGTAAAGCCTTGGTTTACAAATTTTTCTTCCTCTCTACCCTAGACAACAAGTAATACAATATAGGTTAAACATGTGCAATTCTTCTGAACATATTTCCCCTTTTATCATGCTGCACAAGAAAAATCAGAAGACCATTACTTGTAAAGCACTTTGAAAGCTATAAAATGCTATACCAATGTTAGCTATTATTATTGTCATTATTACAGTAAAAAAGCATCACTTGCCTATCAGTTGGAGAATGGCTGAATAAGTTATCACCTAAGAATGCCATGGAATATTACTGTTCTATAAGAAATGATCAGCAGGATGATTTCAGAAAGATCTGAAGAGACTTACATGAACGAATACTAAATGAAGTGAGTAGAACCAAAAGAACACTGTGCATGATAACAGCAAAATTGTATGATGATCAAGTCTGATGGATGTGATTCTTTTCAACAATGAGATAATTCAGGCCATTCCAATAAACTTATGAGGGAAAGAGCCTTCTGCATCCAAAAAGAGTATGTATTTGAATCCAGGCAGGTTGTAAAGACCAAACAATGCATTTTATTTATTTATTTTTTTGCCCTAGAGGTGATAAGAGCCTCTGAATAGATGTATAGCATAATTATCCCTCTGCTTTAGGAAGATCACTTTGTCAGCTGAGATGAAGGAAGGAAAGAAATGAGCATTTATTATTGAAGTTGGAGGGCGGGAGGAGAGAACCACTAGAAGTAAGGACTCTTGTGGGAACTGGATGTGGATTACAACATAGTATTTTCACCTTTTTTCTAGTTATTTACCTGCTTTTTTTTTCTTTCTTTCTCCCTTTTTTCCATTTTGATATGATCTTTCTTGTGCAGTATGATAAATGTGGAAATATGTATAGAAGAATTACACATGATTAACATATATTGGATTGCTTGCTGTCTAGAGGAGGGAGTGGGGGAAGGGAGGGAGAAAAATTTGGAACACAAGATTTTGCAAAGATGAATGTTGAAAACTATCCTTGTGGGTATTATTATTAAACAAAATGAAACAAAACAAAACAAAAAACATAACTACCTTTTCTTCTCTCCAGCTGAGGAAATCAAGGCAACCAGGATTAAGTGACTTGCCCAGTCTCACACATTTGAACTCATGACTCCAGGCTTGGAGTTCTATCTGCTGAGCTCCCTACCTGCCCCTCCGAATCACCATACACTGGTTCAGGTCTTCATCACCTCATGGCTTGGATCCTTGTGATAGTCTTCTGGTCGGAGTCCTTGCTTCTAGTGGTTCTCTCTTCCCACCCCCCAACTTCAATAATAAATGCTTGTTTCTTTCCTTCCTTCATCTCAGCTGCCAAAGTGATCTTCCTAAAGCAGAGGGATAACTATGCTATACATCTATTCAGAGGCTCCTATCACCTCTAGGGCAAAAAAAATAAAATTCATTGTTTGGTCTTTACAATCTGCTGTGCCATGCATTTGTCACCAAAAAAATAAACAAAAAAAAAGGGATGCTGAACCAGCCCAGCAACCTCATTGGTCTGTGGGTGGCATCCCACACCCTTGCTGCATAAATCCCTTGCTAGGCCAAGCCTGATTATTCTAGGCACACACTTGTTATACTATTAAGATGCTATGATTCTAGGAGCCTACAATTCAACAGCAGAGCAGGAAAGCAAGAACAGGGCTGAGCCCGCCTCTCAACTGTAAGATGGGGATACATTAGGGCCTCCCTCTCATAAGATTGTGAGAAAAGTAATCTATAAAGCTGAGACTGTAATAGAAATGTGAGCTATGAGGCTGGTCTTTGGAAAACAGAAATCACTTTCCATTGGAACCATGCAGGAAGCCTTGGTACTTCAGCTGGACCCTTGAGACCAGCCTTGGGCTGCACTGGTGGAGTCATCCTGAGCCTAGACCCCAGCAGACACTCAAGCTGTGGTCCAGCTCTTCTCAAATGGGCCTGAGGGAATGACCAAACAAACTGCAGTACGTGAATGCCATGGAATCTGACTGCCTTGTTGAAGAAATGATGAACATGAGGAATTCAGAGAAGCCTGAGAAGACACAGAAGAACTGATGGAGAGTTAGGCAGCGGCAGGAAAATCATACACAAGAGTTGTGCTACAGTGAACAAAAAGAGCCCTAGAATAAAGCCAAACACAGTGTGCACCTGGAATAGGGATGGGGATAAAATACACTCCCTCTTTTATGCAGCAAGGGACTGTGGGTGTGAGATACCCCCACCTAGATAATGAGCTCACTGGGCTGGCACCTGAGCTTTTTTGGTGACAAGGAAAGGCTCCCTGGGGCATGGGAGGGAGCAGACAGACAGAAATGACTAAGTTCTCAAGCCAAAACCCCCATTTCCAACCAGCTTCACAGCTTGTGGACTTTTTGCAAGTCTCCATCATGCCTTCCTTCCCCAGGAAATTCATTAGGAAATCTCATTATGCTGCAAGATTGAATCTGCCTGGTCTCGGTTCTCATCAATGCCCTCTGCCCTTCCGATTGGTTCCTGTGACTGGAGGCCAGGGCCAAGAGTTCCAGAGCTTCTAAGGAAGGCGACCACCACAATTTTCTTCCCATCTCCCATCAGCTCCTTTTGGAGAGGTTTGGACTTCTCAATCACACCCCTATGCTGGGTACCTCCCCCAATCCCCTTCTGCTTCCTTTTGTGGCTTGTCCTTCCCCCCATTACACTGTAAGCTTTTTTATTTCTACTTGTATCCCTGGCACTTAGCACAGGGATTATTAATTAATCAATAAGGCAAAAATAAAACTTTTTAACATTAAAAAATGTTTATGATTGCATAATTATATTATGCAATCATATGTTGCATAATATGTTAGACCCCTCTGATGTGCTGAATAGTGCTGAACTGCTTTTTTTTCCTCCTTTCTTTTTTATTTTTATAAGAGATAACTCAGGAAGGGAGAAGGAGTGTTTTGGTGTGGAGAGTGTGGATATGTGTACACATATATGAGTACATACACATGCATGTACATACAAGATGTCATAAAAATTTTAAATAAAAGCACTGTATGGCAAACCTAAGAAATAAACATAGTGAAAAAATAAAACAGATTTGAATGAGCTGCATGCAAGATCCCAAAGGGTTTTTAGGACAAAACACATACACACATATGAGGCTGGACATGTCTATGTACACACATATACATACACATAATGTCCAAAAAATGTTTGAATAAAAACATTGTATGACAAATTTAATAAATAAATACAATGAAAAAATAAAACAGACTTGAATGAGCTGCATGCAAGATCCCAAAGGGGACCCTGGTACAGCAGAAAATACACACACACACACACACACACTCAAGCACAACTTGCTGCTAGCATACAATGGACATCTCTGAAATGAATGTGCTGCTAGGATAAACATTAACCAGACTTTTAATTGAGCATCATTTCCCTGCCGCCTTGGAGTTTTTAGGAGCGCCTTTTGGTTTAACTTAGATGGTTTACTTCTTTAAAAAATACAGACACACACACACACAAAATAAAAACCCCAAACCTCAAGCTGTTCACAAAGGTCTCAGTCAGTCTCTAGCTAAATTTCCCTGCAACAAAGCAGCCGTGGGGATTGAGCTGCTGAATCATTAAGCTGCACTCAACACTGGGTTAGGGTTTTGGTTTTTCCCCCCAAAGATAGCTGCTGCAGAACAGAGGAAGTATTAACAGCAAGACGAGCAGCATTCACATTCTTCCACTGCTCCAATGTTTACTAAATCGCCCTGCCTTAATCTCAGATTCCCCACAAGAGGCCTGCAGGAAAGCCAGTGCAAAGATGATTAGCCCTCTGTGATAGATGTGAGATTCAGAGAAATAAATGACATGCCCAGGGTCATCTGGCTGCTCAAGTGGAAATGTCAGGATGAGAACCATAGAATTTCCGAGGAGGAAGACGACCTTAAAAGTACCAGACACTCCAAAGACTAAAACTGTTATAAAAGAGTAGGAATGGAGCTGGAAAAGATTTTTAAGAGAGAATCTAATCCTAGGGTTTGATATTAACTTGGACTCTGAATTATTTTGAAAAATATTTCAAAAACTGTATATCACTCTAGCTGGCTTTCTTTATGCTCTATGACTTTAAAGAAAAAAAGACTTTTTGATTCTAGGTCTCCTCTGTAGAAGTCTGGCCACTCACAAGCCAGCCTGTGACAGCTGGACACAGCAGCCTGACTTGTTCCAATTCTAACCTGGGCAGGCAGGTTTGCCCTCTCCCCAGGCAGTCTGGTGCTGCTCTTCACACCTCCCCCGAAATTTCCCAAGGCTTCATTCCAACAACCCTAAGAGCCCACCCCACTGCCATTCAGAGCTCCCGGGCATGGGACCCACTGGCCTCGGCCTCCCCCTCAGAAGAGATCACAGGCATGCAAGCCCACTCCCAGCTGAGAAAGAGCCCACAGACGTCACCAGACCAAGTGCCAACGGGGCCTCAGACACTGAAAGGGGCAAGAACCCCTGCTCTGAAGTTCAGTCTGCTCAGCTGTAAAGATGAATGTACAAATGGGGAGCAGCTGATGCATCTCATCTCTTTCTGTCTCTCTGTCTCTGTGTCTCTCTGTCTCTGTCTCTGTCTCTCTCTCTCTCACACACACACACATACATACGTGCACACATATACAAACATGATCAATTTGGAGATGGTTTTTGCTCAACTACATGTGTTTATAATGGGGGTTTTGTTTTTCTTTCAGTCTTAATGGTGAGGGGATAAAGGGAAGGAGAAAGGGGGATTTTTTTAGTGATCAAAAAAAACATGATTTATTTAGAAAAAATGCAAAATGAAGGGGGGTTCCAATAATTTGGAATTATTTGGGGAAAGTCACTAAATCATGTACACTCCTTGACATAGAGATCTTACTATTAAGTATTTACTTCAAAGAGCTAAAAGATGAGAGGAAAATGGTCCCATACATACCAAAATATTCCTTTTTTGTGGTAGTAACTAGAAACAAAGTGGATGCCCACTAATCAAGGGATAGCTAAGCAAAGCATGAAATATAAATTTAATCAAATAATACTAGCATACTATAGGAAACGATGAATATAAAGAATTCCTAGAAATAAAAGATTTCTTTGAACTGATTCAGAATGCAGGGAACAAAACCAAGAGAACAATTTACATATTCCTATAATCTCTAAAATGTAAAAATACTTTGCAAACTTCAAAGCATTCTACAAAGATAAGTTATTTTCTCCATATTATATTCTGTTTACAACGACATGAACTAAAAAATAAGACTAAACAAAGCCCAAGTTTAAGGAATGACAATGACTAATCTTAGCTGTGGAGGACACACGATGAATCACACCTCCATTCTATAGGTAAAGAGGTGAGGACTGGAGGTTCAGAATATTTCACAGTGTCAAACACAGTCATTTTGTTAGGTGGTTTTGTTTAAAAGTTTCTCTTTGAGGTAGGGTGCTCTTTGGGGAAATGGGTATATGTCTGGAAATGACTGATTAAAAAAAATTAAACCCCATAATCCCCCAAACTGTGTTTAAGAGAGATTAGCAGCTTGTCCAGAGTCACACTAGTAAGTATATAAGAGAGCCTGTGCCTTTCAATCTAGCGGTCTTTCCATCATACATTGTTTTATTAAGAAAATTCACATACACAGAGATAAACAATAATAGCTGCTCTCCCATTTCTATATCTTGTTAAGGTTTCAAAGCATCTCCCTCACAATCATCCTGGAAGAGAGTTAGCATGTTATAGGCCCAAGGAAAACCAAGGCTTAGGGTACAATGACTAACTTTCACAGAGGTAATAAAGGCCATGGCCATGGTCTTCTGCCTCCAAGACTGTGGTTCCTTCTTCTATACCAAGCTGTTTCAATATATATAATGATTCTACATACATAATATAATCTATATTTTATACATATATGTATATAAAATTCTATATTACATATATGATATGATGATATAACATAATATAATATATAGAGGTGAAACAGGCACTTTTTGATCTGTGGATGCCTTACCTGAATATTGTTTGGCTGGATAGGAAGAGAGAAAAAAGGAAAGATGCTTGGAGAGGGGGGGAGGGAGGGATTCCACTGGACTGAGTTTCAGCCTGGCTATATCCTCGAGAAGCAGCTTAATGCAGCAGAAAGCATCTTTGGACCTCTGCTCCATCCAGAGCTAAGGGAGCTATTTCAGTGTCTCCTCCCTCTCCCCTCTCTGCCAGTGACTCATCCTCCCTGCTCTCTAGCCCCGTTTCCCTGGACACCCATTCCCTGGAGGACTCTAGGACAAGCACTGTAGTAACCAGACCATCAGACACATCCTTCCCCTATTCCAAGGTTTCTCCTCCTAACCCTGACACAACATGGAGCCCCGCTCCTGGCTTTCTTCTGTACCCCCAGTGACTTGCCCTTCCACCCAGAAGCCCAGACTGGTCAGAGTCAGAAATCAAAAGCAAGGGGACAAAGAAACACAGAGAAAGGGGGAGAAGGAGTGAAATGAAAGGAGGCACAAAGACTGGAAAAAGTAAACAGAGACAGTGAGGCCAGAAAGGTGATGGTGAGAAATACTAACGGGACAGAGAGACAGAAGAAAGACTGCAAACAGAGGGGTTATGAGGGAGAGAAACAGGAGCAGAAAGACCAAAAGTCAGAAAGTGATTGGAAAGAGCTGGAGCTGGCTGCTGGGAAGGGAGAAAAGCTGGGGAAAAGCAGCGAGAAGGAAGAGCTGGGAAACAAACCCAGAGAAATAATTGGATCCCATACAATGTTGTTGCTGCAGTGCCCAAGGATGAATCACCCAGTCTCACAACACACACACTCCACCTTAGAGCCACATATTCGCTCTGCATTGCCTTCACTCAGTCTGGGAGACTGGCTCCAAGCTGACCAGAGCCTGGTCAAGGCCCTGGCCTGGAGGGTGTGGGGGTGGGACGGGGCTGCCAGAAAAGCTGCCAAGGGTCCTAGGCTCCCTCTCCCCATCCTGACTCCGAGACAGATGCGAAAGCGGCGAGTCAGCGGATTAGAGACTAGTAGTATCCCAAGAGATGACTGGGTCTTAAGTTTGGATCTGGAAAGGCCTTGGGGATCAGAGAGTTCAACCCCTTCATTTTACAGATGAGGAAAGAGAAACGAAGTACCTTGTCCAATATCCCACAGATAAAATCCTGCCTGAGGCAGGAGTGGGCCTCAAGTGTTCCTGACTCAGATTCAGTGAAACGTAAGGCACAAAATGGAGCCCCTTCTGGGGAGCCCTGAAGAGGGAGCGAGAGACTTGGGGTACAATGGAAGGAATATAGGAGAAGGCAAGAAAAGCCTCAGCCTTCACTCTCAGGGACTCCTGAGGGGGGAGATAGTGTTCCTGACTCCAGAACAGACACAGCCTGAGCACAGACGGCTTCTGCCCTCAAGGAGTCCTCAACTAAGAGGGAGCCATTGTCTCTGTCTTTATCAATAAACAAAAAACAAATAAAAAACTATAATTAGCTTTATTCCTTTAAAGAAGCCATAACAGAAATTGGCAGCCCACGTGCTGCCTCCTAGAGGTCCTGCTTTAATGTTTAAATAATAGTCTAGAATAATTAGAACACGAAATAACCAAACACTCAGCAGCTTCTATTTATTGCCTCTCACTCCCCAAAGAGGCTCCTCCTTCACCGTTTGTCACAGGCCCCGCCACTTCTTGAGCCTTATCTTTCCCCCCAAGCTCTTCTGTCCAATCAGGCCAGCTCCTGTTGTCCCACCTCCTGACCCAAGGTCCTGCTCTCTGTGCAGCTGCCATCACCACAGGTTCAATAGATGAGCCTCCTGAAAGTCTCCAGATAGGCCTTTGGGCCTTCCACATCCTCTCCCCACCTGGCATCCATCCTTCTCAGGCTGACAGACTAATCCTCCTCATACACTGATGGGGTCAGTCATCCCCTGCTCCCCTTTGCCCACTAAGTAACATTCATCCCAGAGTGCTTGGCTCTCAGGCGTCTCCTCAAGCTTCGCCCCCATCCCTTCTGCCACCGTGCACTCAGCATCATATCAGTTCTCCCCCACTCTTCTCAATGAATGACCCACTGGGGCCAGACAGGGCCCCCTCCCTCATCTCGTACCCTGCCTCAATGCTCGTCAGGCAAGCCCTCCTTTCCCCACTGCCTCACTTACTGAATCTCAGAACAGTTGCATTTTCTATCCCAACAAACATGTAATGTCACTTCTTCTAGGAAACCCAGAGCATATTTCAGGGACCTGGTCAAGACCACACAACAGGCTGAGCCACGATTCTAACCTAGATCCGGACTCCTCGGTTCAGGTTTTTCCTAGCACTCGTTTTCTCAAAATATCATTTGCTTGTAGTTATTAAAAATAATAATCCATGGGGCAGCTAGGTGGCGCAGTGGTTAGAGCACCAGCCCTGAAGTCAAGAGGACCTGAGTTCAAATCTGGTCTCAGACACTTCCTAGCTGTGTGACCCTGGGCAAGTCACTTAACCCCAATTGCCTCAGAAAAAAGCAAATAATAATAATAATAATCCATAGAAGATATTTGTTTATATACACTTTCTCATTTGATCCTTACAGCACTCCTGTGAGGTATTATTCTCTCTCCTTTACAGATGAGGGAACCAATGCTTAGGGAGCTAAAATCACTATGTCAAAGATAGCATAGTTTACTGCTGGGTTTAGAAGTCCCAGGCTCTCTACAGCACATTGCCATTGAAGACGGTGAAAGGATAACTATTCCTCTCTGACAGATGTGGAAACTGAGGCTCAGGAAAAAACTTCCCAAAGTGTACACAATTTAGCAACTGTCAGAATTTGAAGTTGGATTTTCCATCTCCTAAAACCAGTTGCCACTATTGGCTGCAGTTACCAAGAAAGATTAAATGTCTGGCCCTGAAAGAACTTCAGAGATCACTTAGTCTTGGGGGCTCATTTTACAGATAGGGAAACTGAGGTCTGCTGGAAGTCAGGCCAGATGATCTCAGAGATCCTTTCTGGCTATGATATCTGATCTGTCTAAACTTTTATCCCCTTTTAACCACTGTAGCAATCAGGCCCTCCCAAGTTTCACGCTTGTTCCCCAATGCCACCCCTCGTTCCCCATTTCCATTTTGGACAGTCCAGCTCTAAAGGCCAAAGAGGTCATATCTTAACCACCCCTCTTGGCTCGGAAGTCTAGCCAAGCATGGAAATGAGCAAGAGAAAGGAAATCCATCTGTCTCTCTGCTTCCCTTCCTCCTTTCTCTAGGCTCTTGAAACTTTAAACAGTCTTTGCTGGAAACTGAGCCCAACTGCATTAAAGTTTAAAGGGCCCAACCCCTGAGGGGGGTGGAGGGGAATGGGCACAAAGCCAGCTCTGAGGTGGGTACTCTTTTACCTCTTCTGGCCTTTCTCCATCAGTCTGAACACATACCTTGGGCCGCATGTGGTCAGGGCTGGAGGCGGCCAGGTGGTCATTAAGGCCACCACACACAATATTTCCTGAAAATGAGAAACACACGCACACATTTTTCTAAAAGCAGTTTTAGCCCGAAAGCCCAAGAAGCAATAGACTGGTTTCTGGCTGTTTCTTCAGATAACCTGCGAGCCGTGCGATCTTGTCACTACTCCCTTAAATGAAGCCCCTTCCAGTTCCAACATTCTGTGGCGTTTTCAACCCTTTCCATGACCAGTCTCTGTCACAAACCCGGACCCTTCTCGGGGAAGTGGTTTCTCATCAGATCCCCCACTTGGTCTCCCTGTACCCAATGCCATCAATCCATCTATCAGTAGACACCTGCTACAAGGAAGGTACCATGGGACGCACTTGGAAGGTAAAGGGGAGGGACAAAAACAAGACTATTCCCACCTTAGAGGAGGACAATCCATTCCAGTGAATTCCATCGTGCAGGACAGTTGGGATCTCATTCCTGTCCAGCTTAGACTCTCCCAAGACCAGCCCAGATCTCAGAGATCTGTTTGCTCTCTAACCTGTGGCCATTCTTCAATGCTTCAGCACTCAGGACAATGCTTGATTATGTTACCTTGTATTGTTTGTTAACTAATAACAGCTCCTGTTTCTACTACAGTACAGCACATTTACAAAGTTAGAGCAAGGAGGGAGAGCAGGCTTATCACATTTCCCTTTTCAGGATGTAGGAACCATGGTGGAACTGGAGCAGGTTCAAACAGCTGCCACTGGAACCCAGATCCTCCTGACTGTTTAAGGTTTTCTGCTACAATCTGCTGCCTCCCCATCCAGGCTATCCCTCCCATCCCCAAAGACGGAAACAATATTTCCTCTTCCTGTTTTCCTAAAATGTTGGGACTTGAACTGATTTTATAGAGACCCCATCATCTTCCAAGGGGAACCATTCTAGTCTGGGGTTTATAGAGTATAACCAGAGCATTCCTCTCCATCCCCCTTTCTAAGACAGATTCCAGTTTCATCTTCTTTCAGCCTCTGCCCATCTAACCTAATGGTGCCCTCTATCTTGGGAATTCAGAGTACCAGTGATCATGTAGCCCAACCTTTTATGGTTTTTTTTTCATTGTATGGAGGGGAACGATCAAGCTTAGCCAGCTGTCCTAAACCAGACAGAGACCTCCACCTTTTTTTTTTTTATAGGAAGGCTGCATGTTGTAAACAAAGAGCATCTCATTTGTCCACATGGATGGTCCCTGCAGCTTCCATTAACTTCTCTTAACTTCCATTAACAGGAAGAAAAAGTGGCCGGGAGAAGGGGAGTTACTTGTCGAAAATCACAAACCAAGTCAGTGTGACAGAGCTACCTGTCCTAGGAATGCCTGGGAATTCTGGACTAAGCCCCCATTGGGATCCCCATTGGAAGGGAGAGGAACAGAAGCCAGTTCAGGGAACAAATGTATGGAGCTTGGATGCAGCCGGAGAGGGGAGAAGACAAGTGAAGGTCTTTAAACAGATGTTGGATGGTCACTTGTCAGAAATGTCCTAGAATGGATTCCTGACCCAGAGGCATCTGATGTTCTATCTCTGAACCTGGGAGTACTTTCTGGGAAGTGGCTGGAGGAAAGGCTCAAAGAAAGTGGAAAAACAGAGGAAACTTTAGTCGAGGGCCAGAAGAGATCAAGAGGTCAGCCAGAAAACCTCTTGGACTGAACACCAACAGCTTTTACCTTTTCCCAAAATGGGGCATCTAAACTCCCCACTCCAGATCTCACCCAGGACATGAGCTAAAGGGGCTGAGCACAATCTGCAGGAGAAGTGTTAATAAGTCTATTAAATTGAAATTCACAGAGCAGGAAACTGAGGCCCAAAGAAATAAAGGAAACAATGGCTAATGTCTAGGAGGCTGAGATCTGAGGTATTAGAAGGAAGTGAGTCTTCAAGAAGGTGGGAAAAGAGTAAAAGGAGAGACAGAAGGAGGGGAGATGGGTATGTATGACCTTCCACCTCTACCCTAGGAGGCTGACTTAGGCATCTCCCAGTGAGGGTAAAGAAAAACCATGTGTCTTCATAGAGGAGAGTATCAATGATATATTTCATTCTATAAGAGGAAACGTGAATTTGATCTCATTCTTTCAAACATTACCAGTGCTAAAGTGTGTGGCTTTAAAGCCATCTGTATGAATCATGTCTTCCACTCAGAGTTGGGGTATTCCCCAAAGTCAGGGAACCATTTTTCCTCCAACTCTGTGTTCCCAAAGAATAGAATCTCTAGATTTGCTCCTATCTTCCTATGGGGCAGCCTAATTAATGCAAAACCCAGGACCCAATATAATGAAATGAATGGAGCAGGGATAGAGGGGAGATATCTGGATCTATAATTTCATCAGTATGGTGAATTGTCCTCTGGCAATTTAGATAGGCAGCCTAGAATATTCAGGGAGTAGCCTGGATCTGAGTTGGTAAGGGACTATCTCACAGCCAGAAAGTATCAGAGATAGTTGGACCAGGGCAATGGCTGTCCTGATTCTGAGATAGGATCTGTCCCTAAAGCTATACTACCTCTAAGAAAAAATACAGTTCCCCATTATTTGGGGAAGAAGTATGGAAGCTTCTCTTAACTCTCTATTAACAGACCCCCCCCCCCAAATTCAAACATTTAGTCCCTAGCTACTGAGTTGACATAATCTAGAGATCAGGGGAGAGAGAAAGACAGAAGACAGACAGAGACAGACCTGGAAGAAGAGAGATGGTCTTCTCTGCTCCCCTGTCCCCAAGGGGCTGGCCTCAAGAGTTCTCAGCAAGGGAATGAGACCCAAAGGAGAAACACTTATTTGCAGGTACAGGACAGAGGAAAGAGGTGATGAAAGTAGTGTACGGTTTAGTGGGACAAAAGGAAACAGAGTGAGGAAAGTCCTGGCTTACGGAGTTGGAACTTTGGTTCTGTCATAGTAAGTTACCTTGTGATTTGGGGCAAGACCCCATCATGTCTCTGGGCCCTCATTTTCTCCCCCAGTGCAATGGCCTCATTGGTACAAGTAGTTCACATTTATATAACATTTTTATTTTAACATCCTTTCCCAAATCTTATCGTTCTGGAATTTTAAGACTGGGTCCAGAGGGTCAGGGTCACAGGAAAGGAAGAGGCTGACCAGGGGAGAAGAAGGGAAGGGAAGGATCATTCTTGGAATGCAACAGAACAGAATCTAGGTGCCCTCCAGCTCTTAAAGGAGGGGCCCATTTTAGATACATTTTCCCCCAACTATCTCAAGCGGGGACAAAAAGAGTTCCAAAAACAAAATGGGGATAAGGGGTTATCAGTTTAGAAAGCCTGCTTATACATTAACCTAAAGCCAGATGGAGAGTACAAAAAAGGGACAGGCCCTTTGGTCTTTCCTATGTTTACACTGGCGGTAGGAGAGGGGGCTGCTCTACACAGGCCCAGGCCCAGGCCCAGCCCTGAAGGTAAGCAGCAGCTGGTCTGGAGCAATGGCTGGGGGATGGGCAGGAGGAAGGAGTAGTCCCAAAGACTCTCATCCTGTGAGGGAAGCTCCCATTTGTCCCTGAATGCTTGTACCTCAATATCACTGGAGAGGACCCCGACTTGAGGACAGAGCCAACCTCAGGCTAGTAGGTGGACAGAGTACCAGGCCCAGAGTCAGGAAGCCCAGCTAAAATCTTGCCTCAGATACTGGCATTCGGTCACCCCAGCCAAGTCCCTGAACTTCCTCCTCTGAATTTTCTCATCAGTAAAATGGGAATGATAATAGCATCTTGCTCAATAGACTGGGTTGAAAATAAAATGAGATGTTAGCAAATGCTTTGTAAACCTGAAAGCATTATATAAGTGCCAGCTATTTTTATTACTACTAGTTTCATTCAACTCTTAACAGAGCCAGGGTGATACATCCATTCATATGGATGGTGCCTATTTATCTATTCCCCGAGACCCTCGCAGGGAGAAAGAACCTGGAAATAGACTTTTCAAAGAAAGCTAGATTTGAATTAAGACTCTGCACCCGGTAATTCCATGGAGTATTTCTTAAACTGAAAAATGGGTACAATCCTATTTGTATAACAATTTCTCTGAGGGAAAGATTTTGCAAGGGTTAATGCTTAAAAATTATCCATGCATGTGTTTTGAAAATAAAAAGCTTTAATTAAAAAAAGTTAAAAAGAAAAATTTCTCTCACTTGGATTGAGGAAAGCATTCTGTAAACTTTACAAAAGTGTATCAGCAATAATACTGATGATAATAGACCACATCTGTATGAAACTTTAAGATTTGCAAAATGACTTAGATATATTACTTCATTTCCCAATAACAACCCTGTGAGGTAAGTGCTATTATTATTCCCCATTTTACACATGAAAAAAACAAGACAGAGGGCTTGCGGGTGTTGCAAAGCTGATCAGGACTCATTCCTGCTTTCCTTACTCCAAGTCAAACTCTTTACCCCCTTGTCAAGTAGCCTGCCCTCCTCCCCAAAGGACTTGACTGGGACAGACTTACAGAAGGGGATAGTCAGGAAATCTGGGCCCAGTCCTGTCTATGCAACTTACTTGGGTGATTTTGGACAGGTCATTTCTCTTTCTCAGGGCACTAATAGCCTCATCTTTAAAATGAGTATGGTCGTGCTGGCCTGTTCTTCCTTCCCAGTTAGCGGGACAATAAATCTTGGTTCAAATTTCCTCACCCGGGTTGTTGCTTGTTGAGCTGATGAGCTTCCCAGATAACCACTTTTCAGGAGTGCTGTAGTAAGAAATTCCCCATCATGAACCGAGTGTATTGGATGATTTCTAAAAGTGCCATTGGCCCTGAGACTATATCATTTGTGATACTATGAGACTGTATCATCTGTGTCAGCTGAGGTGACTGTCAAAGGGACAAGAGTTGGGAAATCCAGAAGGGAAAAAAAGGTGTGTTCATTAGTCTTTACCTGCCCTCTCCACATGCACTCAATCTATCCAGGCTATTTCTTCTTTCCTTTCCCTGGTGGGGAAGTCTTTGGGGAGCCCTGAACAAGGTCCCATCTTATTCTGATCTTCTGGTAAAAGACCAGAAGGTCTGGAAGGGAAAGAGAATCAGGTCTCAGCCCTCCCTATTTCCTCTCTTTACACATAGACCCATTAGGGCCCTGCCAAGACTCATCCTAAGTCTCCTTACACAATATAAGGTGCATCTGTCTCTCAACAGCCCCGGCTGCAGGGAGCTGCTCTGCAGAAGCTGCTAGCTCTTCCACAGCAACATGCTTGCCTTCAGATCCCTTGGGATGCCTAAAGTAGCAAAGAAAAGAACTGATGAGAGCAAGCAAACCTGG
>JAJPUD010006167.1:73972-111247 GCA_023553655.1 Myrmecobius fasciatus
CATGGCCTCCTGCCTCCATCTCTCTCTCCCCATGCTGACCTCTATAAGCTTCCAGCAACTGCCAATGATCTGGCCATGTCACACTTTCACTCAAATAACTTTCAGTGGATCCCTAGCTCAGACTCTTGTGCCCAGCATTCAACGCCCCTCTTTCCTGTCTTCTCACACTTCTGTTCTACACCAAGGAGCACATGCTAACCAGCAGGGAAAGGCAGCTCGCGGGTGGCACAGTGGTTGGAGCAGTAAAGCTTGGAACCAGGAAGATTCCACTTACTAGCTATGTGATCTTGAGAAAATCATTTAACTCTGCTTGCCTCAGTTTCCTCATCTCTAAAATGAACTGAAGGGAATGGCAAACCCCTCCAGCACCTTACCAAGAAAACCCCAAATATGTTTTGTATAACTTCACATGTGCCTTCTCAATGGGGGAAGATGGAGGGAAAGAATCTGGAGCTCAAAAGTTTTTAAAGCAAATGTTAAAAAGTTGTTTTACATGTAACCGGGGAAAAATAAAATATTAAACTCAATTAAACAAGAAAACCCCAAATAGAGTCACAAGGAATCAGACGACTGAAATTACTTAACAACAGTAAAAGCCAGAAAAGAATGTGCTTCTACCCTGACCGTGCCCTCCCAACTCTGCTTCAGTTCAATCTTTCTCCTCAATTTGAAGAGCCTTCCTCCTTCTTCCCATCATCTTCACTTTTTGAATTCCTCCTCCCCATCATTAAGGCCCAGCACAAATGTGTCTCTCCTCCAGGAAGGCCCTTTCTGACCTCCCATTACTCTCTTGTACCTTTCTAGCACATTCAACAAATAAGATGGTATTGTGTTTAATTATTGGCAGTGCCATTCCAGCTGACTGTATGAACTCAATGAAGGCCTGGGCCAAATCTTATCTACATTTTGTATCTCCATTAGTGTCTGGGACAAAGTTCTGCCCCACAGGGCATATTTATTAAATGTATGAAGAGAATAACATTCTGAATTGTATCACTAGTTCTAACTGTCCACCTCCCTCAGTCCTAGCTCAATGCCCCTTCTGTAGGAGGTCTTTCCTGGTGCTCTCTGGGTGCTAAGACTTTTCCTTTTCAGAATGCCTTTGTAATCTGATATATTGTATGTGCACTGAGATATTCACTTGTGGCCTGTCCCATTAGAATGTAGACTCCCTGAGGGTAGGGACTGATTTATCTTCCTCGGTGACTGACACATAGCTGCTTTAAAAATGGCTTCCTGATGGATTGCTTTCCCAAAGGCTGTCTTCGTGCCTGACATAAACAGCCTTTCCTCTGCCCCTCAGAATCCTTAGCTCCCTTCAAGACTTGGCTAAGACATCACCTCATCCTGGAAGCTCTCCCTGCAGGGACCTTATCGTTCTTGTCTTTATATTCCCCACACCCAGCACAGTGCCTGGCACATAATAAATGTCTAATTGAATTATCTATCAGATAGAGTTAACTCCCCACTAGACTGAGCTGCTTCCATAAGGGCTAAACCCTTCATTTCCTCCAGCTTAGAGCAGAGTTCAGCACAGTGGAGGGATGGCATCAATCTTGTGGAATTGAATTAAAATACCAGCCTCAAAACAACAGAAAGCCTTCGGGGGCCCTGAGGGATTAAGGGCCAAAAGGCAGCAGAGAAGGGATGCTTCTCCCCTCCTGGGAGAGCCCCTCCCAGGCCTGCAGCTGTTCTTCCCCTAGGGTCTATAGTTCAGGCTGCCAGGGTTATAGTGTCAACTGCTCTGGGAGGACCTCTGAAAGTGGGACACTGTGTCTCCTTCCAGAGAAAATACTGGATGAAATGAATTGCTCCCACTACAGCCCAGAAAACACTGGAGGAAGGTCTCTGACTCAATGCAATTCAATAAACATCTATTAAGTCACTATTACATGCAAAGCTGGGATACAAACATGGAAACCAAAGTATCTATCTCTCCCCTCGATGAGCTTACATAAGGAGGCAGGACGGGGGTAGGGGGATGGGGGGGCGTACCAGAATTATGGTACCTGGATCAGGTAGGGTGGATTGAGGTCAGTGAGTCTGTTTCCCCCCACCCCTCTACTCATACTTTTGAGAAATTAAGACTAATAGGAAGCCCAGAGAGAGACAGATTTGTAGAAAAAAAGATGCCAGAAAAGAAGGCCTGGGACCTGAAGGGAGGAGAAGAGAAGAAGTTGTTGTCCAGCTCTGAAATTTCACAGTAGGATGTGCAGAAAGCACAGGGGAAAGGGGAACAAATTTTATCCCATGAAACCCTCTCCTAGGGGAGGAGCTGGTCCTCGTCCCTGAAAACTGAGTATCACAGTCAAGGCCATGAATGCTGGAATAACAGAAGAGCCCTAAGCTTGAAATTCAGAACCAGGTTTACCACCAATTTGCCAGCTGACCTCAGGGGACCCTTTCTCTGCACCATGGCCACTGCTGGAGATCATCTCCAAGAGTGTTCCTACTCTCTGCCAATCTGTATATTCTATGGCTCTTTCTAGCTCTAACACCTTGCCCGTGGTAGTGTCTCCAAGACCCATGACTACCCTTGTTTTCCCCATCCCCTCTGCAAGTTGAGTCACGGGCTAGCCACTCCATACTTCCCAACCTGCTTCTCTGCAGCAAGCCAGTGGGAGGCTGCCCAAGGATAGGGCTGGCATTAGGAGAAAATTTGGGGATTCTTAATTTAGTTTGTGTCACAGACCCCTTTGGCAGTCTGGTAAAATCCATATGTTCCTTCTCAGAATCATGGTTTTAAATAGGATCACAAAAGAAACATGTCATATTGAAATAATTTTCAAACTTAATAATCCTCTGGCTTATGCTGCACAGGACACAACACCCTGGAACACCCCAAGCATGGCCAAGGCAGTGGTCTCTGCAGGAAGATAAATCTTTCCAATACTATCATGAAATCAGAGGATCTCAATAGTTATCACTGGTGTGGAGATACCTTCATTTGAGGGATGTATCTCTACCCCCAATGAGAGAAAAGGTTTTGTGAGATTAAAAAATAAAATACATGAAATGATGATGGGAAAGAAGTTCCTCACTGAACAGAATTAAGGGTCCAGCATGCACTCTCAGAAATAAATAGTTGCAGGGCAGCTAGTTGGTGCAGTGGATAGAGCACCAGCCCTGAAGTCAGAAAGACCTGAGTTCAAATCTGGACTCAGACACTTAACATTCCCTAGCTGTGTGACCCTGGGCAAGTCACTTGGCCTCAATTGCCTCAGCAAAAAGAAAAAAAAAGAAATAGTTGCCAACAGTTTCCATTCCATAGATGGATGTCCTCATTCTACGGCAAGGCATGGTATGTATGTATGCAAGTGAAATTAGAGAGATGAAATCTGAGAGCAAAGGTAGAAGCAAAAACCTGAACTCAAATCCCCAGACTCTCTGAACAATGCATTGCTGATGTAGGGAACTGTGGATGGGAAAAGAGAAAGAGCCCTTGACCTCAGGGAGCCCCAGCCTGAGTTGGAAGATGTTGGCTGTTGGCTCCCTTCCTCAACTCCCAATCTAGGATGTGAGTACAAAATGCCAAGTAGTTAAAAGAGACAAAGGGCCAAAAGGGATAAATGGAACCCAAAACTCTTCCCACTGAAGGTGAGCCAAGAACTGAGGGCTCAAAAGAAAGAAATAGGATTCACAGAAGGAGACTTCCCCCCCTTCCTACTCTCTAGAAGGGTCCTGTAATCCCAAAGTATCATATTAATGAGAAGGAATATTGTGCCCCCTCCCTCAACCAAATAAGCACAGACCTGACAACTGTCAGTCAGCCAATAAGCATTTATTTAGCACCTACTACATGTCAGGTACCATAAGCACTTTTAAAGGTTTGCATATATCATCTCACCTAAGGCATTGCACCCTGTGAGACAGATTATGGAGGCACAGTTATCCCCATTTTAGAGCTGAGGAGAGTATGGTTCAAGGGTGATGGCCCAGATCACAGAGCCAATATGTGACAGAGAATTTGAGGGTTTGCACCCAGGTCTTTCTTGACTCAATTCTAGCCCTCTATCTACTTGACAAGGATTGGAGGTAGATGCATTTTTTTCTCTGTGTCCTGAGCTCTGCATGTATATATCATTAGCCCTGTCCTTGTACTGACAGTTCTGGGGGGAGCCAGCCCTTGAGGGAAGGCCAATAGTTGCAGAGGAATAATTAAGAGGAGAAATAATCCTCTCTATCATGGAAATCTTCCCTGGTTGCAGAGAAGCCCTGCTCTGCCCAAGCTGATATGACCAAGTAAAAAGAATATCAAGAATATTGAACTGCTGCCTGCTGGTGACCCTGGAGGAGTGGAGGGGAGGCTCAGCTGAACAGTAGAGGTGAGGGGATCCCTGTGCAGAGGGAGGGGATCCAGAGCACAGAGCAAAACAACAACAAAAAACTTGATTTTGTTCATAGTTACAAGGGAAAATTCATCCCCTCCTCCCACCCCCCAGAGTGGGAACAAAATCTCAACAGAACCAGGCCTTGAGACACTATTCCCTTAAGTGAAAGGGAAACACAAGGAAGGCCAGGTCCCAGGACATTGGAAAATAAGAGGCCTGAGATATGAGGCAGTAAAGGCTGGGGGAGGGAGGGAACCGTTTCTGACCTCTGTCAGTGAAAAAGGAACAAGATCTAAATACAAGTCTTGCCTATTCTTACAGACTTCATATAGAATACTGGGCAAATGGCTTCTCTTTTCTTGCCTACATTTTTCCCATCTGTAAAATGGGTATGCTGCTACCTGCACTGCATACTTCACAGGGATGGCTGTAAAGAAAGAGTTTTGTAAACTGTAAGGGTAATATGAAATCTAAGAATTATTGTTATTAAGACAAGGTCTCAGGATCCAAGTAGAGTACTATGGGGAGTATGGGGAAAGAAAGAGAGACTTGGCACCTGACTTTGCCTTTGACTTAGTGTGTGATTGGACCTTGGTCTCCTCCTTTGTAAGTTACTGATAATGAATGACCTCCATCTCAAAGGTGTTGGGGAAAAGTGCTTTGTGAAACAACGAAGTGTTAAAACAATGGAGAGAGAATTATCTTTAGGGAAAAGAGCCAATTTTTCAAAGAACTGGGTAGCTGGGGTGGGAAAAGGAAGTGGGCTGGAGGCTAGGAGAACTGGACTGGAGTTCTGGCTCCATCTATGGCTTACTAGGGTGACCTTGGACAAGCCCACAGCATTCTCTGGGCCTCCGTTTCCCCATTTATTTTATATTTATAAATAGCCTCTAAAATTCTTTTAGCTCCAGAGTTTTATGAATGATGAAGATGCCAGACCTGAGAAATCAAAGGCCAGGACCAAGCGACATCTCCCCCACCCCCTTCCTGTTCTCCTCCCAGAACAGGGTGGCAGCGCAAGGGACCCACGCTCCTTACCTTGATCTTGTGAAGGGGCCGGTCTAGTTCCATAGCCTGCACCCACACCCCCAAGCCGCCCTTGCTGTAGGTCAGGTTCCAGCCTGCTTCAGCCTCACACTCAGCTCTGAAGTTCTGGAAATCGTGGTCATCCGGCACTTGCACGCTGTCTCTGCCCAGTGCTGGTCGGGGAGCCTGGGGTCCATCAGGGTCTGAGGACTCCATGGAGAAGGGAGGATGGAGGTGGGGGGAACCTCCAGAGCCCAGCTCCTCACCAGGGCAGAAGCCTCTGCCAAGGCTGAGTCAGCCTTCCCCGGACCTGAAAGACCGGTTTGGGGACTGGAGTGAGCAAGGCAACTTAGAGGATGAGAACAGGAGTGGGGAAGAGAGGGGAGCAGGAATACTGTGCACCATAAGAGGGCCATGTCCTATCCTCTAGGCAGAATGGGGGCGGGGCTAAGAGAGATGGGAAAGGGACTGGGGCTCAGGATTAGGGCAAGAACACACACAAATTCCCACGGCACAATAGCCAATACTTTCTGAGGCTCAAGAAGGGTCAGAATGGACCCCACCAGTCCATCCATCCCCAACCAGGGGAAAGAGTTGAGAGGGTACCTTCCCTGATGAACCCAGAGGGAGCCTTTCAGGGGGCAATACCAAATCCCACCTCCAGGGGAGAACAGAGCAGAAAAGGGGGCGGTGGGGTAAAGGAAGACTGGGGGGAGGGGGAAAGAGAACGTATTGGAATACTAGGTCCTAGGAAAAAGAAGGGATAGCAGGATGTCGTGTCATTTGACAGAGGAAAATGAAGGTATAAAAGAAGAAACTGAGGTATCTTGGGGCATATGTAAGAAACGGGAGAGGCTGAGACTCAAGGGTCTGAGGGCATAACAATTAAGAGAACCTAGGGCAAACTGAGGGGAAAGTGACAGGGAAGAAAGAGGGGACATGGGGCCCGATGTAAAGCTGCAAGAGGACCTTGGGAGCTGAGCGGAATAAAGCCAAGTCTCGGATCTCGGAGCACAGAAGCGGGTGCAGAGGCGACTCCAGGGACAAGACAGAGGGAGCTCCAAGGAGATCTTTGGGGCAGAGGTGTCCCCTGAGCTAGGATGGGAATTCCGGGGCCTCGGGAACAGAGAGAGCTGGAAACTTGGAGATTCAAAGGGAGAATTAGAGCTAGAGGGGACTCGAGGGCAGCGAAGACACAGAAAGCTCCTAGAGGGAGGGTGTCCTGGGACCAGTGAGGTCTGATGCTGGAAGGGACTGGGGATGTCCCAGGTTAGCAGGGCAAACCAGGGGCGCTGAGAGGTTTGGGGGACCCCAAGTTGACGAGGACGGAGGAAAGGCTGGTATGGTCCTCTCTCAGAACCCACAGGGGCCCGGAGCCGCGACTAACTCTACCTGCAGGGGCTGCGTGCACGGAGATGGAGGGCTGGGGGGACGGGGATGGGACCGTGACGGGCTCCGCGCAGTTTCTTCCGGCTCCGGCCGGGCCAGACATCTCACCTGCTCCGGCGGCCGCCCCCGCCCAGGCCCGGGGTGCAAGAGTCTCCGCCTCTGCTGCCGCTGCCGGAGCAACCCGGGGCCGCTGCTTCTCTGAGCGGACGAGGGGACTGGGCTCGGATGCCGCCGCCGCTCGCCCGACTCCGGGTCCCTTGGCCGTCCTCCTCCCGCGGACCCCTCCCGGCCCCCGAGCCGGCGCCCGCTCCAGCTGGGGTTTTTCCAAGCTGCGGAGGTGAAGCTGAAGAGCCGCCCGCCCGCAGCCCAGCTCCGCCCCGCCCTCCCCCCCGGTCCTAGCGCCCGCCCCCGCCGCACCTCTCCGCCGCCTCCCACCGCTACACTGTCTCCTTCCCCCTCTCCTCTCCGCCCCTCCCCGCCCCGCCCCGCCCCGCCCGGCCAGTCCCAGCCTGGCCTCTCCCGGCCCCGCCCGAGGGGAGAGGGCTGGGGGGCCTGGGGCCAGGTGAGAAGAGAGGGAAGAGAGGTCGGGAAAGAGGAGGGAACAGAAGGAGAGGGGGCTGGGAAAGGGGAGGGGCCTAGGGAGAAGGGAGCCGGGGGTGGGATGGCCCGCGAGGGATGGAGTTGGGGAGGACTACCCAGGGGGAGGATGGCCTAGGGGAGAGAGCCGGCGTTGGTCCCAGCTGAGGAGTGGGAGCCGGGATCTCGAGATCCGGCACTCCAAAGCACTTGCCGGATCGTCTAATCCAACTCCCTCATTTCACTGAGGAGGAGGGTTAAGGAGAGAGCTGAGGAAGAGGAGGAGGCAGGGAAGGAGGGGAGGAGAAGAAGAGGAGGAGCAGGGAGAGAAAATAAGGGGGGAGGGGAGAAAACGAGGAGAGGAAGGGGAGGATGGGGGAGGAGAAAGAAGGGGAAGATTAGAGAGAAAAGTAAGGGAAGGAGGGAGAAGAGGAAAGGAAAGATGGGGGAGGGGAGAGGAAGGTGCTGAGCAGGGCAGGTGCTTAGCCTGGAGAGGTGGTCTTCCCCTCCCCCGAAGAGCGGCACATCCTTAGTCGGTGAGAGGGGTTCCCCACTGAAGGATACCAGAGCTCTTGCACATTGTACCACTCCAAAAACAAAGGCCTACACTGAATGTTCACTTGTATGCACACTAGAACCATCCCGGGGGAACAGATAAGAGCAGCTTCTAATTCTGTATCCCTGTAAAGTTACTTTCTTTTGAAGCTTAAGGGACAAATGTCAGCATCCCTGTTTGAATTTCAGGAAACTGAGGCCCAGAGGGGAAGGGTTTTGTGGAAGGGTCTTGCCCAAAATTATACACATAAACAAGGCAGCTGAGCTGGGAACCTTGCTCACACCTGATGTCCCTGACATGTCCGAGAGTGACAGTCACGAAAGGTTCAGAAAAGGAGAAGATACAACCCAGATCGCAAAGCTTGTCAGACCTGGAGAGGTAGGACCGGGATCACCAGGATCTGAGTCTGGGCATTTCCCCTACTCACCATGCATCCAGTGCAGGGTGATCAGAGGATTTGGGGCTAGACTTCAGTACAACAGACATTTAACACAGTTTATAAATGCCTTTCCCTTTCTGAAACTTCTTCCTCATCTATAAAATGATTGGGTTGGGTTCCAGTTCTGAAAATTTAGGTTCTAAAAGAAATCTAAGATTGCTGCTGCTGCTACCACTCCTTACTTACTTACTTACTTACTTACTTACTTACTTACAGAATTTACTAAATTCTGTAAAATGAGGATAATAGCACCTAAAAGATTATTGTAAGGATCAAATGAAGTAACATATAAACATAAAACATATATGCATTGTCATAGTAATAATAGTAAAAGCTCGAATTTTCATAGCATTTTAAGGCATACAGAGTTCTCCCCAAAAAGGGGGGGAGGGGAGGCCCCTACCCACCCTGCCAACAGACATTACAAGCATCATTACTACCATTTTGCAAATGAGGAAATTAAGGTTCAGACGAGTTAAGTTCCATGCCTAACATTGCACAACTGGTAAATGTTGGAGCTGACAACTTTAATCCAGGTCTCAGAGGCCTCCAACCCCCTTATTTGTTTCACTCTCCCAGGCTGATAAAAGGAATCCTTAAGCCCAGTCACCCTTCATCTTACAGACGAGGAAACTAAGTCTCAGAAGGGAGAGGGACTTTGCTCAAGCTTCTAATTTCCAGAATCCTGGAATCCAAGGCTGTCCTGTGTTCCAGCTCTATCCACCGTGGCCAGCTCTCAGTGGGCCTCTTCCATTTCCCCACCTCCCACTAGGGTGCAAAGCTAAATCGAACAGAATTCTCTCTGGAAAGCACTAATAGAAAGACCAGGGGTGGCTGTGGCAGGTGTTCAGAAATAGCTGTGTTCTTGAAGAGCTATAGGCACCCAGGAACCTCGGTGCTGCTGAGTCTATTTTAAGCACATCAGAGACGCTGGGACTCAAACAGGCCCTACAAGGGACCCTTCTGTATATCGAAGAATTCTTCTGTAAACCAAATCATGATTTCCAGCTTGACCTGTTTGGCAAAATAGCAACTGCTTATAGATAGATTCTCTAGAAATAGGCATAGTTGTATTCCTCATTTAGTTATGAGTAAATTGTTCTAAAACAAAACTAGTGATTTATAATTGGGTTATATTATTTGTTCATGTATTGCAATATGTATTTTAAGGAAGAGCTAGATTGTAGGACGGTTAATACTTAATCAGGTAGAATGTGCTGCAAAGATGAATTAAAAAAATAAATGTTTGATGGGAAGCTAGGAGACTGAGCCCGTTGTTTTGCCACCAACTTGCTATTTGACCTTAATTAAATCATCTGTCCTTGGGACCTTGATTTTCCTTCCAACAAAATGAAGGAACTGGACTGGATGCTCATTAAGCTCATTTTTGAGGTCTAAGATGTCAGTGAGTTGATCCACAAGCATTTATTATGTGCTTACTATGGGCCAGCCAGCTTAGATACTGGGGATGCAAGGAAAGGTGAAAACCCAGTACTGATTTGGTGCTCTAATACTCCCAGTGATCAAATGCATGACTTTGGACAAATATTTCTCCTTATTCTGAATCTGGATTATGCCTTTGTTGGCTGACCCTTTCCCAGAACCAGGTGTTTAGGACTCTTACAATAAGAAAGAGTGGCTGGAAGCAGCAAAAGGAAAACAAAGTCTCCCTGACCTCGACTGGGGATAAGGAAGAAGGAGTAAATAGGGGACTAGGGAGGGAAGGAGAGGTCTCCCTTCTCCAGTCATTCCACTTCAGACTAAGGGTCTGCTGCTCCCAGAACCAAGTGTAGGAGTGGGAAGGGGAGAGGAATGCAGCCTCAGTTAGCCAGCTCCTTCCCAGAACTGAAGACCAGTCCCCTCTACCCACAGGAAACTCCTAGTTTTTATAGGAGACAATAAAGCAAACAGGTAAAAAACCCAAAGAAATAGAAATTGCAGCCCAAGGCCAAACAGAGATTAACCATTAACCCTTGGTTCTAGTCCAGAGAAAGGGTTGTCCAGGGAAACAGAAGTCATTCTATTCACAGAGTGTCACCTCAGGGTTTCCCTAGGAGCCAGAGGGTGGAAGGGGGGTGAAGTAGTGGTCGACTGAGTTGGGACAGCAGAAGGAGCACCCCTAGCTGATTATCAAATAAACTGCTCTCTTTTCCCAGTAATACCCCTTCACACTAAAACCTATTTAGGAGTCACAATGTGTGACCTTGGAGCTTTGGACTTCTGTTCTCAGGGTCTCCAGCCTCCCTTTTTGTAAAATGACAGGGTTTAAGAATAGATCATCTTTAAGGCCTCTTCCAGTTCTAAGTCCTGAGATTCTTTTTCCAATGCACTTAACTAAGAACTCTTCCTCTGGGGTCTTTGTCCCCTATTTGACCAGAGGAGGAACTGAGGGTCCAAGAAAGAAAGCAACTGACAGAAACCCTATACAAAGCGTAGGCTTTCAGTTCTCATCCCAGGGCTCTTTGCCCTGTCCTTCTCTATACAAGAGTTCTCAGAGGACCTGCTTTTAATTCAGTCATTCATTCCTTTGTTCATTAATTCATCAAAGAAACATTTATTGAACTAAATCTGCTCCCTCCTTGATTCAAACCTGGCTTTAATTTGGACACAAGAACAGAATATTAACTGGTTCAATTCCCAACATTTTACAGATGGGAAAATAGTGAATCAATGGCAGCAGGTTCTAGCTTTGTTTTTGACCAGTTACATAATGTTGACCAAGTCCCTAATCTATCTCTGGGCCTCAGGTCCTTAGGGTTGAATTGAGTTAGCTTTAATGTCATCCACACTCAATGGAAGCAAGCAATACCAGTTCCAGTGAGCTGAGATAAAGCAAGAAAGGGCCTTGGGTTAAACCTTGGCTCACTAGTTTGGAGGAAATATTAGGAGGAGAAAGAGTCTGCTCTTACTCACCATCCAGATAGAGGGTGGGAAAGGGTTGCCTCAGTGTCCTCCCCACTCTAGGAGATAGGGAGAAGGCCCCCCTGCCCCTCCACCCCCCACCCTCTTTGGGATAGACAGCTGAGACCTGCTTCCAGTCAAGCCAATTGTTAGGTTACCTGGGTGATGAGGTAGAGTCCCAAGGGTGGGGTAGAGATTGGACTCCCCTGGGAATTGGGTGAATCCCCCTATGATGTCACCAGAGATTGAGTGTGACCAGGGTGTGAGGAAGGTCTCCTTTACTTCCGCTCACAAAACACCAGAGCAGAGTGGCCCCTGAACTTAAACATTCCAGGTTTACCCATAACTCTTCAGTACTACAAATCACAGGTTCCCTTAACCTCAATATTCTGAGATTCTGGGGTAGAATCAGGCAAAATGGTACCTCTTCATGCTCCTTATGAGGCACATAAGATTATACATTCCCTGCCCCTACTCTTCCCCTCACCCTTGCCATAGCTGAGAAGACTGAAGCCTAGAAAAAGCTGTTATCTGGCAAAGGTTTAGACAGTTGTTTGGGTCAGACAGCAGTATCCCCAGGTATATCCTGTGATTAAGACTATAGATCTCTAGGGGGATGGTTGCTAATTTAAGAGAATAGATATTTTCTTTTGTTGTTGTCTTTTGAGAGGCAATTGAGGGTGACTTGTCCAGTCATATAGCTAGTAAGTATTACGTGGCTGAGGATTTGAACTCAGTTCCTCCTGACTTCAGGGCCAGTGCTCTATCCACTGGGCCATCTAGTTGTCCGGAGAATAGATATTTTCTAATTGTCTAAAATAAAATTGTAGACATTTCAAGCTTTGTGAATCCATGTGCTTTTAAGGAAGAAGACTATATTCCAGAGCACAAGGGCTGTCAGATATTGAAGTTTCAATATCATTGGGGCAGGATGAATGAGTTCCAGGTGAAAGAATCCCCAAAGCCTATCTGGGCCGTTTGAAACAAAGGGTTATACTGGAACCAACTGGGAGTGGTTGACCCGGATCTAGGGCTCAGAGAAAGAGAGGTAGTATTTGCCCAGGGTGGGGATTCCAGGCTCTGAAGAAGCAAATACAGGAATGGTGGAAGGAGGGGGAGAGGTAGCTGCTTTCCAGCAAATCCCCAAGTCTCCCAGAACCAACTTTTCCCTAAATTCTTTAGTTCCTGTCCTACTTCATTCATCCTGACATTCTGAGACAGACAGTCCTATGTTTGTCCCTTCTCTTTCATACACCCCCAGCTCCAAACAAACACATCTCGGATTACTCACACAGACTAAACACATAATGGGTCACAGGTCACAGAAACATCAGACCCAGAAAGGATCATCTTGTGGCTTTTGCACTGCTGTGATTTTGAAGGAAACAGGAGATTGTATGAGAAGACTGGAAGGCAAGCTGTAAAGGGCTTTAAAAACCAGAGAAGTTTATTGGGAGCCATTGGAGTTCACAGTAGAGAGTCATGATCACATCTGTGCTCTAAGACAGTCCCTTTGGCAGCTGGGAGGAGAGTGGATGGGAGACAGGAGAGTCCTGAGGGAGTGAGAGCCAGCTTGGAGGCTCCTGAAGCAGTTCAGTTAAGACTAGATGAAAGTCTGAACTGGGATGGGAGCCATGGAGTGGGTGGTGAAAGCTCTCACAGAGGTAAAAATGGTAAGAGTTGGCTGGGGGAGAAAAGGTGCAGAAACAGATCGCTTCAAGGTAAAGAACCCAGGTCAGAAACTGGAAAGTTTTGCAGGGGGGTTGGGATGGGGGGGTGGTAGTTCTGTTTTGAGCATGTTGAGACTGAAGCAGCTATGGCACCTGCAGGTGCTCAGTAGATGCTCTCTCCCTTCCTCTCCTTCCCCTACAGGATTCCTGGTTTGAATGATCCAGAAAGCCATGGAATGAGAAAGTTTAGGGAGAGAATTGACTGTAGAATCCTCTCTAGGAAACAAAAGCCCCAGGCTCAAATCTTAGCTGGAGTCCTAAAAGCTATGTGACCCCTTTAGGTTAGGTGATCTCCTCTCTGGATATTAGTTCTCCCCTCTGTGATCCCCACTTTCAGATCTGCTGTGAGAAGCCAGTGAAATGCAAACACAGGCACAAGGAGAGAGTGCTGGACTTCTCTTCAGAGTGCTGGCCTTGGGTCCCTCCATGTATAGGATGTGCAACCTCAGTCTTGCCCATTACTCTCAGTAGTCCTGTTTCCACTTCTCTAAAATGAGAGCAGATACTCCTTCCCCCCACCTAAAGCAAAGCTTTGAAGAATCAAAACAGAAAATAGAGACTAAGAAAGGGGAGAGGGGGGGAAATGTCTCCATTTATTTTAGACATGCACGAGCTTCTTATCAGGGGCACAGAATGACTGCCAGAGCTCTCTTCACAGGCTTCTTTATCTGTCCATCCTGTACAGGAACACAGAGTTCCTGACAGGGATAAATCAAAGATCCAGACAGTTATACCAGACTGGTCCTTAGCATACTGGGCACAGAGCCCAGTCTAGCCCTCAGAGGGCCCACAGTTGGAAGTAGGGTTTGAGGGGTTCATCCCTTTCTGCCCTTAAAGCAATTGATCCTAGGGAGCTTTTGATACTGGGGAGTTAGAGGAGAAACTCTTCTGGAAGCATGATGGTCTGAGAGAAGAAAGGGATAGGCAGGAAACTCCTTAAGAGTCCTTTGGACATATTGACCTCAGAATTGAGTTTGGGCCTTCCAGGCAGTGTACACTAAATAAAGCTCTGTCACTGCTGCTGCTTGCTAAAATATAATCAGAGATGATAAAGCACATCTGGTCCTGAGCTCCTACTCTTGCCCCCACTCTGTAACCCCAAACTCAGAGTACTGAGCTCTAATGCTACTTTCTTCCCTGCCCTTGTTTGGATTTTTCTCAGCATAAGAGGTTCTAGATAACTTGTCTTCCTGAAAAGTCCTCAGTGGATGACGACAGCCAATTTCTCTCTTAAACCTCTGAAATTCCACCCCCCCCCCCATTAAAAGGGAAGCAGCCCAAGTTGGGAGAAAAGGAACTGGGACAAAAGTCTGGAGAGCTGAATTCTAGTCAGGGTTCAGTCACTTGTTATGAGACCCTAGGCACATCCATTCACCTCTGCAGGTCTGTTTCCTCCTCTGTCACACAGATAAAATAGCTGCCTTGAAAGAGGAGCAGTTAGATGGCCCAATGGCTAATAAGAACATCTACTTCAGAGAGTTTTTGTAAGGGTTAAGTGGGATACTGTTCCATTTAGCTAATGAATGCTTTTTTTTTTTTTTTAAAGCAACTACTTTATGTCAGGTACAAGCAATACAAAAATAAGGTAAAAGAGCAGTTCCTGTTCTGGAAGAACTCCCAGTCTCTCATGAGGGAGTTAACACACCAATAATAATGTACAAACAAACTAAAGACAGGATAAATTGGAGATAATTAAGAGAAGAAAAGCTTCCTCTAGAAAGTAAAATTTTATTTGAAATTTGAAAGAAGCTAGGGAGTGAGGAGGAAGAACATCCCAGGCATGGAGAAAACATCAACTATCAATAATAATTTGGGATCAGAAGCCTTAGATTTTTTTTTCCTCTTAAGAATATTCCCCACTATCACCACAAATTACATTAAAGATAGTTTTCAACTTCATTTTTTTAGATTCTGATTTCCCTTTTCCTTCTCTCCTCCCCAAGATAGCAATGCAATCTGATATAGGTTATACTTATACAATAATTTTAAACATTTCCATATTAGTCATATTGTGAAAGAAAAAATCAGAACATTTTAGAACACAAGGTTTTGCAAAGGTGATTGATGAAAACTATGCATATATTTTGAAAATAAAAAGCTTTAAAAAATTGTACATACATTAGCACTTAAGGATGCCCAGCTTTCTCATGATAGGCTTCCCTGCTCTATACCTGTTATCAGGGTCATTCTGACCAAATGATTCATCATCCTCTGATTTAATGGGGAGCATCTCTGAGCTGTTTTCAGATGATGGCTATCCACTCTATCTCTGCAGCCTCCCTCCATGCATGGAGGTGACAATGGCTTCTTGAAGGCTGTGCCATTGAAGGCCTAGCAGATTCTACCAACCAGGAAGGCAGCAGAGATAGATTATACAAAGCATTTTTGATCACAACAATCCCAGAAGGTAAGAAGAGTCTGGATAGAGTAGAATGTCTGTCTTAGAAAGGGAGGGCTTCAGGGAAGGTTGGAGACTGGACAGTTCTCAGTAGATTTAAAGAATAGCCTGTCTTTAGGGACAGGTTGGTTATCCCCAGAGGTTGCTTCAGGACCTGAGAGCCTGGAAGTCTATGCTTCTACTTCTAATGAATGATGAATCACTTCTGAACATAGCACAGGACTTTACAGTTTACAGAGTGATTCCCCAGCCCTTCTGTCACTGCACCCAGGATCACAGAGAGTGTCACAGAATCACCTAGCTGAGAAGACACAGCAGGGATCTAGGTCAGTCCCTTATTACTCTCTCTTCTTTCTCACCTCACATTTCCCACCTTTAGCACCCATTCCCTTCTTCCCACTCACACAGGCTCTTCTCACTAGTGCATCAGCTCCCTATCTCCCTGCCTCAGGCTTCTCCCCACCCTATTCTCCATACAGCTGCCAGGGTGATATTCCTAAAGCACAGGTGTGACCATGGAGGCCACTGCTCAGCAAAATCCATCAAAAATCAAAGCCAGACTCCTCTGCTGGGCGTTTAAAGCTCTTCCCAAACTAGTTCCAATCTACTTTTCCAGCCTTTTAATATATTATGTCCCTTCTTCACACACTCTCTAATCCAATTGGCCTATAGGAGATACTTAAAGACCAATTGTCAAATGATGGATTGAAATGAGACCTAGAGAAAGAAAATCACATTCCCAAGAGCACAAAGCTAGCCCACTGCTGAGATAAAATTTGAACTCAGGACTTATGATTCACATTGTTTCTCCTCACCAGTCTTAGAGATGGAGAAACTGAAGATCAGAGAAGTAAAGGAATTTCCCTGAAGTCACCCAGCTAGGTTCTGAGAGAGTTGGAATTCAAAGATAGGACTTCTCTGGAAAGACCTATATGAACGATGCTGAGGTGAAGTGAGCAGAACCAGGAGAACATTGCACCCAGTAACAGAAATATGGTGATCAACTATGATAGATTAAGCTCTTCCCAGCAACACAGTGATCCAAGACAACTCCAATAGACTTGGATGGAAAATGCCATCTGTATCCAGAGAGAGAACAATGGAGATTGAATACAGAGCGAAACATACTTTTTTTGTTTGCTTTTTCTTTCTTGTGTTTTTTCCCTTTTGCCCTGATTTTTTACTCTGAAGAACTTAATGATGAAAAATTCTAACCATACCCAGAGAAGAAACTGATTACAACTAATTAGTGTCAAGAGTAGCTACAGAAATGGCTTGCCTGATGCCAAATTCAGTATTCTTCTCACTGTTAAAATCCATAGTACTCCAGGGGAGACAGTGTGGTACAGTGGGAAGAGCCCAAGCTTTGTAGGCAGAGGATCTGGTCTTTGACACATTTTCTGTGTCTCTGGACAAGTCCCTTAACCTCAATAGGTCTCAATTTCTTCATTTGCTAAAACGAAGAGTCTGAACTAGATGACCTTGAAAATCCTTTCAAGCTTTACCTGGGCTTGTAACAGTAATAATAGCCCTTGAAACATTGTGTGTGTGTGTGTGTGTGTGTGTGTGTGTTTAAAGTCAGTTCCCATGTTACCATCCTAGCATTATTGCCTGGATGACTTAGCCTGCTTGATCCTAGAAAATGTTTGGGCCTTCTCTATAAAAATGATACTCTGGGAGTGGGGTGCAAAAGGGGGTGGGTGATCCCCAAAGATTCCTAGAAAGTAAATGTGAATCAGGGAAAGGTTCTGATCAAACTGAGTTTATGTTAAAAACACACACACACACACACACAAAATAATGTGGTATAAAGGAATTCACTAAACCCAGTAACAATGTAGGCAGGAGTTTCCTAGACAACCTGATCGCCTGAGAAGACTTTGGCCATTGGATGAAAGCACCGAGAACTTTTACTGATTGGCTGAGAAGATTTTGAGGGCATGCTCCTATATAAAAAAGCTATCTCCACAATGAGTTAAGGAGATTCTAAAGAGCCTTCTATGAAGTACAGCAGGTAAACAAGAGGTGACTCTGTTGCTCATCAGTAAATGATCTTGAATGTTGCAATAAAACCTCAGTAAAATACACTGGCGCCCAGTCTGAGAAGGGATTTCATAAAGTGCCTTCCTAAACCCTTGCCTTCTGCAAGGGGTTAGAACAGAAAGCTTGGCACTTGGAATTGGAAGGATTTTGAGAGGCCAGAACTGGGGAGACTTCCCACCAATTAAGGCTAGGCTTCTGGCTCCTTACGAAACAGCTTGCCTTATCCCATTGAAGAGTTCAACCAGTCCAGGAGCTAGAAACAATTGAAATTCCAAATAACTGTTAAGTCAACTTACCCTAGAAAGAGCAAGTTCATGGAACAGTGATCACAAGAGTAACATTTAGTTCTGGTGTGGTTTCTTATTAGAGGCACAAACCTTCAAAGATTTCAGCTGAATTAGAAGCTGGAAGCAATGAAGAGTACGGTCAGTGAAAAGTTATAGTATATGAATGTTATGGACTATTATTGTTCTATAAGAAAATATGATTTCAGAGAGGCCTGAAGAGACCCACATGAACTAATGCTAAGTGAAGTGAGTAGAACCAAGAAAGAGCATTGTACATGGCAACAGCAAGATTACATGATGATCAACTCTGACAGATGTGGCTCTTTTCAAAATCCAGGTGATTCAGGCCAATTCCCATGGTCTTGTGATGGAGAGAGCCCTCTGCACCCAGAGACAGTTCTATGTGTATCACAACATAGTATTTTCACTTTTTTGTTTTTTGCTTGCATTTTGTTTTCTTATTTTTTCCCTTTTTCATCTGGTTTTCTTGTGCAGTATGGTGATTGTGGAAATATGTACAGAAGAATTGCACATGTTTAAGATATATTGGATTACTTCTGTTTAGGAGAGGAGATAGAAGGAAGTGAGGGAGAAAAATGCTTTGGAACACAAAGTTTTGCAAGGGTGAATGCTGAAAACTATCTATGCATATATTTTGAAAATAAAAAGCATTTAAAAAATATAGCCAAGCAATCTCCACGATGGCCCAGGAGGGCAGCATCTGAAGGAGACCTGAACACCAAGATCAAAGGAAAGAATGCAAGATAAGGGATCCTGGAGCTTCTCCTCACATATGTGGGCCACACAGGTTCCCTGTGTATGTCTACTGATGACCTCCAAGTGCCTAGTCTCTCTACTGAAACTGTGTGTGTTTGTAAGAGAGCCTGCCTGAATTTTTTGGGAGAGAAAATGCTCTGATGTAAGTTCTCACTATTTGTAACCAGAAAATGCCTTTGCTATAAGCTAATTGTTTCTTCTGGCCAACCACTGACAGTTGAGCTAGCAGTTTAAGAGATTATCTGGACCCAAAAAGCATTGTGATCCTGTCAAGAATATAATTTTAAAATGACTGCAAGTATTCTCTGGGAGTCAGAGTGAAGAGAGAAACCCATCTTATAAGGGCAAGTGGGCACTGGGGTTCTACAGTACAAAACAAGTCAGTAAGAAATAGTGAAGGGAGGCATCTTTAAAAGGCAGGAGGGTACTCCATGTTAGCCACAGCCATGGGAAATGAGAGAAGGATATAAGAGAGCAGTAGTAGGGCAAAGAATCAGGCAGGAGCAGTCCTGACATAGACCTGGAAAAATCAGATCACCTGGCCTGGGGCATGAGGTGAAGAGCAGGAGTAAGAAGGGATGGAAAGAGAAGAGAAGAAGAGGAAAAAGGGAATGGATTCCAGCTCTAAATGCTATGATTCTTTCTGATGGCTGCTTTGAGATCTGGACCCACACATTTATTAAGTACCTACTAATTAGAAGATTAGGTATTGGGGGGAAATGACAGTTTCTTGGTTTCACAGAATTTAAAGTTTACTCAGAAAATGACATATACAAATATGACACATGGGAACTATACCAGCAAAAAAAGGCAGAAAGAAGTCATGAAGAAAGGGTTATGGGAGGCATGGTCTGGGAATCGGGAAGATCTGGCTTTCAGCAATTCCTCTTATGCAGACTGGCTGAAACATGGACAAAGCTCCACAAATAAATCTCAAATAGTGGAAATTAAAGAGAAGTTATTGATACATTAGAGGGAGGGATCACAGGCCTAAAACTAAAACCAAAATGGGGAGAATTCAGTGTTTGGCATAACTAGATTGTAAAATTTTCAGGGTGAGTATTTATACCTCAGACATCAACAAATGCTACAAACTAAGACTTGATTTGATTTGTTGACTACCTAGATTTAAGAGATTGAGAAAATATTAACAATGCAGATTAAACTCCCAAGATTCTGCCATTTACCAACATACCTTAAAGGATATTATTTTAAGGGCATAGAAGCAACATTTAAAACCCAGGAAAATTTAAGGTAGTTTAAGAAATTACATTCAACTGGAAGGATCATGGAGGAGGTAGCATCAGTGTTGCGGATATAAAAGAAAAGGATTCCTACATCTAAATCCTCTGATTCTTATTATCAAAAGTTCTAGGTTCTTGAAACCTAGAGGAACTGAGGAACTTGATGGGGTCCTCTTAGCATAGGTTTTCCTGGGTCCTAAACATAGGATTCAATTACCCAGGAGTCTTTAGGAAAATCACAGCTTCTGGACCCATTTCTTTTTTTTTTTTAATTTTAATTTTATTTGTATAACATATGTGTGGGTAATTCTTCAAAATAACCCTTACATAGCTTTCCATTACAAATTTTTCCCCCCAACTCCCCAACCCTCCCCTAGATGGCAGGATATCCACTACATGTTAATTATGTTAAAATATTGGCAAATCGAATATATGTATACATATTTCCAAACTTATCATTGTTGTGCAAGAAAAATCTTATCTACACAAACGATATATCAGATAAAGGAAACACAATGTAAGCAAACATCAATCAAGGAGTATGAGAATGTTATGTTGTGGTCCACATTTCGCATCCCTCTCTCTGGGTGTATATGGCTTTCTTCAGTGAACAATTGGAGGTGGTTTGAAACATTTCATTTTTGAAGAGAGCCATGTCCATCAGAATTGATCGTCATATAGTACTGTTGTTGCCGTGTATAATAATCTCCTGGTTCTGCTCATTTCACTCAGCATCAGTTCATGTAAGTCTCTCCAGGCCTCTCTGAAATCGTCCTGCTGGTTGTTTCTTACAGAACAATAATATTCCATAATATTTATATACCATAATTTATTCAGCCATTTTCCAATTGAAGGGCATCTATTCATTTTCCAGTTTCTAGCCACTACAAAAAGGGCTGCCACAAACATTCTTGCACATGTGGGGCCCTTTCCTTCCTTTATGATTTCTTTGGGATAAAAGCCCAATAGAAATGCTGCTGGGTCAAAGGGGATGCACAGTTTGATAACTTTTTGAGCATAGCTCCAAATTGTTCTCCAGAATGGCTGTATCCGTTCACAGCTCCACCAACAATGCATCAGTGTCCCAGCCCTCCCACATCCCCTCCAACATTCATCATTAACTTTTCCTGTCATTTTAGCCAATCTGACAGGTGTGAAGTGATACCTCAGGGTTGTCTTGATTTGCATTTCTCTGATCAATAGTGATTTGGAGCACCTTTTCATATGACTATAAATAGTTTTAATTTCATCCTCTGAAAATTGTCTGTTCATATCCTTTGACCATTTATTGATTGGAGAATGGCTTGAATTTTTATAAATATGAGACAATTCTCTATATATTTTAGAGATGAGACCTTTATCAGAACCCTTAAATGTAAAGATGATTTTCCAATTTATTGCTTCCCTCCTAATCTTGTCTGCATTGATTTTGTTTGTACAAAAACTTTTTAACTTAATATAGTCAAAGTTATCTATCTGGTTTTCAAGTAAGAGTTCCAGTTCTTCTTTGGACATAAATTTATTCCACCTCCATAGGTCTGAGAGGTAAACTATATTACATTCCTCTCCCATTTCTTTTTATGATAAAATGAAGTTACATTAGATGGATATGAAGCCCCTTACCACTTTACATCCTATTTTCCTCTAAGGGACTGGGGGAATCCTACTGGGAGCAGAGGTCAGAGATCTCCCTGCACTTGGGTTGGGGGGTGGGGTGGAGAATGAAGGCATGGGACCTTGGGGAAAGGAACACAAACTCTTCCTTCTCTCCTGGAGGTTGTCACCCTAGGGTTAACTTAGCCTGTAGGGGACCAGGCCTGGCCCAGGCAGGGGCTCATGAATAAGGTATGATCTCTTGTCTGGCTGTTTCCATGACCTAAACCCTCTTCAGCCTTTCTCCTGCTGAGCCTGGGGCAGGGAAGAGGGAAATGCAAGAAGTCAGCACAGCCCTCTACCTTCTGGGCTTAAAGACCCCCCCAGACCCTGCGTGGTGAATGTCCAGGTCATCTGGAACAACCAAAGGGAGCCACTTTTCTCCATCTGCAGCAGTGGGTATTCAATGTCTGAATCTCCACATCCTTAGTGTTTCTATCTTTCTGGAGCAGTTGAGGCTACTTCCTGACCCCTTCTTTGCCAAGATTATTGGGGCATTATGAGCATGCCCAATGTGGTGTGTCAAATAAACAGACATGGAGTCAAGAGAGCTGCTTCTGATCCTGTCTGTGTAACCCTTAAAAAAATCACTTAAGCTGTTAATTTGTTTATGTGGGAAATCATTCTTGATCATCTTGAAATCTAGGGACCCCTTCTCAGAAGAATGTTTTAAAATGTATAAAGTACATAGGATTGCAAAGGAAATCAGTAATATTAAAAGTTATCAAAATATATAATTTTTAATGTCATAGACCTTAAGAGCCCTCGGACTGGTTAAGATCCCTTCTGGCTCTAACATTCTCTGGGTCTAAGACTAGTGTCTGGGATAATTTTCCAGGTGTTCAGTTCAGATGGGCTGTACCAAGTCAATCATCCTCTCACCCTCTCTCCAAGTCCCCTGGTAACCAAAAGCATATCTGTGTGTGAGCTTAGGACTCATTCTGGTAGCACAGTCTGGGTTCAGGGCTTATAGATCAGTTTATTAGTTTTCTCCCCAATCCTAGTTCTCTCCTTACCCTGTCTCTCTTTGCTCCTGTCCTCTCTTCCTCAGATGACCATTGGAGATCCCTTCAGCTTGCCCCTAAACACCTTACTCAGTATCTCTCAAGTCTCTCTAGTTCTCAAGGGGAGGAAGGTCCCTCCCTCAGCATCTTCTAAATTTAGTTATGGGGTGGGTGACTCATGTCTGAATCTGACTGTGGGCCCCACCTCCAGGGAGCTTCTCTCTATGCTTCTCTCCTAGTATTTTTATCCTCTGCCACTCTTACTGTAGCCTTCAGCTGATTCATTCAGCCCTGAAGTCCCATACAGTGTCCAGTAATATCTTTGCTCATTGGAAAGGCATCATTAAGCACCTTATAAGCAGTGAGTCATGAACAAGGATACCCCACAATCTACTCCCATTCTACCCAAATTCTTTACTATCACCCTTCCTCCCTAAGCACAAACCATTTTTCACTCTTCAAGGGTAGATCTAGGATGAGGGTAGATTTACAGATATGCCCATCACTGCTGGATGGGGAAGGCGAGAGGCAGAAGAGGTTAGGGAGGAAAAGGAGGTTTTGTCTTTGAGAAACTTGAAGCAAATCTAAGGCTGAAATCCTGGTTCTCTACCCGGTTTAGGGAGAATAATCATAATAGCATTTACATAACATTTGAAGTTGGTCACTGAAGAAAGCCATATACACCCAGAGAGAGGGATGTGAAATGTGGACCACAACATAACATTCTCATACTCCTTGATTGATGTTTGCTTTCATTGTGTTTCCTTTATCTGATATATTTTTTGTGTAGATAAGATTTTTCTTGCACAACAATAAGTTTGGAAATATGTATACATATATTCGATTTGCCAATATTTTAACATAATTAACATGTAGTGGATATCCTGCCATCTAGGGGAGGGCTGGGGAGTTGGGGGGAAAAATTTGTAACAGAAAGCTATGTAAGGGTTATTGTTGAAGAATTATCCACACATATGTTATGCAAATAAAATTTAAAAAAAACATTTGAAGTTGGGAAAGTATTTTACATGTTAGTCAATTTCAAGCCAGTAAACCTTTTAAAAAGTGCCTACTCTGTGCCAGGCACTATGTTAAGCAGTAGGGATGAAAAGAAAGGCAAAAAATAGTGAATGGTTCCAAAGCGCTCACAGCCTAATGGGGGAGACAACACACACAAAAATATATACAAATAAGCTATATAAATGATAAAACAGGAAGTAATTAGCAGAAGGAAAATGTCAGAATTAAGAGGAGTTAAAAAAAGTTTTATTTGGAATTGAAAGTAAGCCAGAAGAGGATGAAGAAAGAGGGAGAGTGTTCCTAGCATGGGGGATAATCAGAGAAGATGTCTGGAGCCAAGAGGTAGAGACTGGATTAAAGATTGTGTAAAGGGAAATGAGGTATAAGAAGACTGGATAGGAATTGGGGCTGAGGAAGGCAGATTGAAAAAGAGCTTGGAACAGCAAACAGAATCTTGCATTTGATTCCGAGGTGAAAGGGAGCCACTATTGGAGGTAGGGTAAGGTCTGGTCAGACCTGCACTTTAAGAGAATCTCTTTGTTGGCTGAATGGAGAATGGATTGGGGAAGGCAGGGAGACCCACCAATAGCTAATGGAATAAATCTAGGCCAGAGGTGATAAATGATAGTGAAGTCAGAACAGAAAAGAGGGCTTAGTTGAGAAATGTTACCCATGATAGTGACAGAACTAGACAACAGATTGACTGTGGGGAGAATAGGTGGATTGAGAATCATCAGCATAAATATGGTAATTAAAACCTTGGGAGCTGATGAGATCATTGAGAGAAGTAGCATAGAGATTAGATAAGAGAGCCTGGGCCTGAACCCTGAGGGACATCTGTGGTAAGAAGCTATTATAAGGAGGAGGATCCAGTAAGGGAAGTAGAGGTGGCCAGATTGGCAGCTAGGAGGAGAAAAACCAGGAGGAGTGGGGTCCCCAAAACCTAGAGAGAAGGGATTATGAGAGTGATCATGAAGTCAGGAAGACCTGAGTTCAAATAGGACTTTAGTCACTTAACCTCAATTGCCAGAGAGACAGAGACGAGAGACAAAGAGAGACAGAGAGACAGAGAGACAGAGACAAAGAGAGACAGAGAGAGACAGAGACACAGAGAGAGACAGAGACAGAGAGAGAGAGACAGAGAGAGAGACAGAGAGAGAGACAGAGAGAGAGACAGAGAGAAAGAAAAGGAGGAAGAGAGAGGGAGGAAGGGAGAGAGGAGGGAGGGAGGGAGAGACCAGCAGTGTTGAGGATGCAGAGAAGTCAAGAAGAATGAGAATTGAGAAAAAGCCATTGGATTTGGCAACTAACTCTGGAGAGGGCGGTTTTGGTGAAGAGTTAAAAGAGAGAAGACAGAACTAGGAAGGCTGACAGCCAGTATGGACACCCCCAGATTCAAGCCTTGTCTGGCACACGCCGAGCCTCTCAATCCCCCTTACTGAACCTGTTTCTTCTTCTATAATATGGAGTTAAGACTTTTATCTACCAGTATCTCTGTGTTGTTGTGGAGTAAGTTGTTTTATCTACTCCCTAATACTGTAAGTAGTAGAACAGCTGCAGATCTACTGAGATAGGGGAAGTTTCTTCATCAGTCACACCCTCTGCCAAAGAAATTACTACAAGTCCAGCCAAACCCAACAACACAAACAACCCTAGAAATAGTTCCTGCCCTCAGGGAGTTTACATTCTATTGAGGGGAAGTTGGAGTAGAATCTTTAACAAGTCATTTTGGAGGGGCTGGGAGAGAGCCTTGGCTCCTGGGGCACCAGAGGAGAGTTTGAGGGCCTAGACTGGAAGGAAGCCAAGGTTTCTGAGGCAGGGAGGGCACATCTGGCAGCAGAAAGGACCAGAGGTGGCAGAAAGCAGGCCAATTTGGCCGCACTCAGAATGCCTGAAGACAGTGATGTGTATTAAGTATCAAAAAGAAAGGCTTGAGCCAGATTGTGTGAGGTTCAAATGCCGGTTTCAGTTGGACACAACCAAAAAACAACTAAACAAATGCCAAAACAGCATTTTCCATTTTATTTTCATGGCCAGAGGAGTCCTTCAAGTTTCTCAAGCAAGGGAACAACAGGGTCAGACCCCAGCTTTAAGAAAATGATTTGATCTTCTATTTGGAAGATTGTGTGGAAGAGGGAACTCTCTGAAGACCCCGAGGGCTTCCCTAGGTGCTTATTAGTATCTGATCTCCGGAATGCCCTGCTCTCCATCATTCTCCGATTTCTTTTAAAGATCCCCCACGGGAACCTCACAATCCCTAAATCTTCACCATCTTCAAAATGATAAATAACCATTCTCCTCAGATCTCTCCAAGCACTTTGTAACTCGCTGATGCATTTAGGAATGTGAGAAATCGCACAGGATAAATCGTATTAAGGATGTCACCCGCCATGTTTGACTGGATAAATGAAGAAGCCAGACATAAATCTACCACGCTGGGGGCCACGCAGAGACGGACAACGGATAATCGATGTGCTCCAGTGGCACACACACAATATGAAGAAAACACGAGGGAGGGAGGAATGGGGCACACTGGGTGATTGCCCTGTGTCACATTTATAGGGGGCCAGGCACTAGAGTCCTCCATGTGCACAGAGAAGCAGCGCCCTGCATTACCTGGAAGGAATACCGGTATCTATAATTCCTATTCTCCTACCACATGGGGAGCTCCTTAGAAGTGGCGCTTGTCTTTTCTAAACTCTGCACCTCAAATGGCCGGAGTATTTACTTATCATCCCAGCGCTAAGGCAGATCCTGTGACCCCCTGCTCTGAGAGTCCCCCACTTAGAAGTTCTCCCAGGGCAGGAGCTGACTTTCTTCTCTAACACCGACCCGGCTCTGGTTTCTCCATTGCTTGGGGCGTCCCTGGGACCTATTTCTTGGCATCTCAGTAACTGCCAGGAGGGAAACGGGCCAAGGTTCCCTGAGGTCCCAAACTGTTTTATGATCCCCGAAAAGCCCCCTAGCGCAACCCCCTAACGTACAAATCGGCCTTCTTTCCCACGGAAAAACACTACAGATGTCTTGGCTCGCGCCCCACGAAGGAGCAGCGGGGTCGGGAGTCTAGGATTCCTAATTCCGGGCTGAACTGTGCTGTGTGACCTCGGGTAGCTGAGCTCTTGTCTCTGTGCCATTTCTCTTTAAGACAAGGATAATAATTAGTGAGCCTTTCTTTCCTGGGAGTGACCAAATAAGGGCTGTGGTAGCCTCACAAGGAAAGTGTCAAGTGTAAGGAATTACAGTCCTATTAAGATAATCTCCATTTAATAACAGGAGCTGGCTCATGCGCATGCGTCGTTGTCAGGGTTTCCCGACCGCGATTTGAGAGCCCGCTCTAGGTTACGGAGGCTGTCCACGACCACTCCTCGAGTTATTACTGCGCCTGCGCCTTCTGCTGGCCATCCTGAGTCACACTGCGCCTGCGCCCTCTGCCGGCCGCTTCGAGTCAATGCTGGTGTGAACAAGCTGGTCGTTGGGAGTAATTGCGAGTGCACAGCGTGATGTCAAGCCCTGCGTCTCTCTCTTTCTACGTGGCTTCGCGCCGAAGTGGTTCTGTGTCTCTCCAGAGATACTGGAGCCATGGCATCATAATGTCGTTTGCATTAACACCCGCTGTCAAATACGATCTGGGGGGCAGGAGACCAGGCCGCAGCAGCGTCCCACCTTCAGGCTGACCAACTAGTTACTAAGGTCTTTTGGAAGCGGTAGTCCAGTGAACCTTCTCCGCAGTCCGAGAGGGTGGCAGCAACTACAATTCCCGACAGGCTCAGCCCCAAGATGGCTGCCCCTGGGCTTTCTGGGAAGTCGAGTCCAACATCTCTAAGTAGAAAAGGGATTGTCTAATACGGCAGGGTTTCTGTTGGACCGGACCGAAGATTTCTTTGGTGGAGAGAAATCCCGACTAGAAATTGCCTGTGCTTCTTCACACTGGCACCTGCTATGCAACTTATAGCTTATAAAAAGCTTGAATAAAGATTTAAGTCGGGTAGACGTTAAGGCTATTGCAGACATGATATGACATGATATTGACATGTCATGTCAGCCTGACCTAGGCTGTGTGAGTAGGTAGGAGAGGACATATGCATGCATGCATCCATACTTCCAAACATATACATCAGATGTTCTGAAAATAAAAACGACAGGATCTGTATGGATTTAAATATGTAGGGTGAGTGAGCAGGGAGTGGAACATGGCAAAAAGGTTGACAGCCTTAGGAAGTTAAGGAAAGAGGATTTGTGGAGAAAGATAAATATCTTTTTAACTAGTTTTCTTTGAAACATGTTGATTTTGATATACCCATGGAACAGATAGTTCTAGATGTCCAAAAGGTAGGTGATGTGAGACAGTTGTTCTGGAGAGACTAGGACTAGATGTATAGCTCTAGAAATCATTTGCTTAGGAGACAGACTCATGAAAGCTGATTAGATTGATGTTATGGTATAGAGAAAAAAAAGAGAAGAGAGCCCAGGGTAAAGGACACTTACAATTACTGGGTATGACATGGATGAAGATGCAGACAGATATGAAAAACATGAAAGAGTAGTGTCACAAAAACTTGGAGAAGATGATCAACTTCATCAGATGTTGTAGTTACTAAATGGGAATAGAAAGGAGTATACATATTCAAAAGTTATGTCTTGTATGTACCTTTACTAAACTTGATCATGTCATAGGGCATAATTAAGAATCAAAGGAGATAACATGCATTATGCTTGGCAAACTTTAAAGTGCTACATAAATGATAGCTGTTATTATTTTCACAAATGAATAGTAGAAATATTAAATGTATTTTATTAACCACAACACATTATAAATTACATTCAATAAAAGGTCTTTAATGTTAAAAATTAATTGGAAAATAAATAATCCTAAAGAATCAATGGTTCAAAGCACAAATCATAGAAAAATAGATAATTTCATGAGAGTTGACAGCAAGGGCAGCTAGGTAAACAAGTGAATAGAAAGCTGGGCCTGGAGATAAGAAGATAAATTTTCATGAGTTCAAATCTGGATTCAGATATTCTGTGTCCCTGGGCAAGTTACTCAACCCTGTTTTCCTCAGTTTTCTCATTTGTAAAATGAGCTGGAGGAAGAAATGATAAAGCATTCTCTATTTATGCCAAGAAAACCTTAATAGGGTCATGAAGAGTTGGATATAACTCCAAACAACTGAACTACATCTATATGTATATATGTGCACATATATGCATATTATGATGTATAAAAAGTTTAAAAGACATCTTTGTAATTATTTTAAAATTATTCTAGTGTATACTTAATGAAAGGGGGTCAGTGGGGTTTTCAAATCCCAAAGATCCCCTCATTCTATGCTTATATTCCCTTAGAAGAACAGGTTTTCCCAAGGATGACAATCAACTCTGATTGTTTAATAATGAGAAGAATGAATGTTATAATAAGAGGATGCACTTGTTCTAATGAAAGGCTGGGGATGTGATTCTAATCACTCAGACCCATTTCTAGTCAGTCTCCATGGTGAAACCAAACACCTTTGGCCAATATCTGCTTGATACTTCATGGGATATTAATAAGAATGGTCAAAGTTCTCTCTCTTATTACATCATTCAGGGACTTGTGATTACAATCACAAGTAACCTTATTGGAGGAGAGCCTGTGAAGAATTAAATATTTTCTCTATACTCAACAAACAATAAAGATAATGGGATTTTATATTCTCTATATCTTGAGTTTTGTGATTGTACCTTTGTGGCCTACTACTACTTAGATCTAATATTTTATATGTACTGGGCACTATACTAAGCACTTTACACTTATCATCTCATTTTATCTTTATTCAACCCTGGGAGGTAGATTTTACAGATAAGGAATCTCAAACAAGCTTGGTGACTTGCCCAGCATCACACAACTAGTAAGTGTTTGAGGTCAACTTTGAACTCAAGACTTCCTGAACCAAATCCCAGTGCTCTATCCATTGGAGTACTTAGCTGACTCTGCCCTGGAATATCATTTGTCAAAAACTTGTATATTCTTTTCTTTTGGAGTTATAGAATCTCAAGAGTTAAAAAGGTCTAACATATAAAAAAACCAATTCCCTTGTACAACACATCTGACAAAATTATTTTGATTTTTATTTGGAAACCTCCAGTGAGAAGTAATCCACTGCTTCCCAGTCAACAAGTATAAAGCTGTTACTATGTGCTAGGCATTGTAATAGGTGCTGAAGATATGTCGCAAGGCAAGAACACAATTCATGGAGAAAACATAGACACAGTTATGCCCATGTAAGAAATATACAGGATAAATGGGTGGCAACCTCAGAGAAGGCATGGGGTAAGGGGTTTTTTTGGGGGACAGAGTGGGGGGAGTACAAAAGGTCTCTGGAAATCTTGAAAAAAATCAAGAAGCCAGGAAGCAGAGATGAGGAAGTGCATCCCAAGCATGAGAGACAGTCAGTGAAAAGACCAAGTCAAGAGTTGGGCTGTTGCATTCAAGAAACAAGAAGACGAATTTCACTTGCTCGTATGACATGAGAGATACTGGCACAGGACTGCTTACCATGAAGTGCCCTCATCAGAGAAGGTGCTGTTTTCTATGAGCAAAGTAGAATTGAATTAGCCTAAAAGAAATATGAGAAGTGCAAAGTTAGAGAAGTCACCCCAAATGTTCATAGGGGCTATTTGTGTCCAACCTTGTGTACTCTGAGCTCATATTGGTCTGATCAGCCATAGTCAGACACACTGTAACTTGACTCTTAATATAGTGAAGACATTTTGGTCCTCTTGAAAACAACCAATTGATGTGCAGGAGATTAAGAAGACTGGAAAAGTACAAAGGGGCTAAGTTGTAAAGGATTCTAAAAGCCAAACACAAGATATTGTATTTAATCCTGGAAGTCATATGGAGCTACTGGAGTTTATTGAGTGAAGACAATAATATACTGGTATATGTTTAGCGATCCAGTTCTCTGAGCAGAAATGCATGCTGGACACACATTAAAATTTAATCTGTTATCACTTTATCACTTTGTTTAGACAATGAACAAAATAAATCAGTTCAAATTTCTGAGTTGTAAATTGTTACAATGAAAATCTAACAATCAGCTTGTGAGCCAGTTAGAATTAGCCCCAGCACACCCAGAATGGAGTGGGTGAATGATGTGGCCAGACCTTTATTTTAGGAAGATTACTTTGATAGCTGAGTGGAGGATACACTGAAACAGGGAGAACATTAGTTTAGGACACTGACCAAGAGTCTGTTGCAGAAGTAAGGGCATGCAGTAAATAGGGTCTGAAGCTGGATGGTTGAAGAGGAAGGGATTTGGTAATTGTTTATGGGGGGTGAGTTTGAGTAAAGCGTAGGGGATTGTTCCAACATGTCAGGCCTGGGTGACTAAGAGGAAGCTGTGGAAACAGGGAAGTTCAAAAGAGGGGAGACTTTGAGGGAAAAGATGAGTTCTGTTTTGGTCATATTAATTTCTTGATATCTACAGAGTATCCAGTTCTAAATTGCCAGTAGAGAGTTGGTAAGGTGAGTCATGGGCAAATGGCACCTAGAGTGCCAGGCCTAGAATCAGGAGGGCTCATCTCCTCCTGATGATGAGTTCAAATCTGGCCCCAGATTCTCTAGCTGTGTGACCCTGGGCAGGTCACTTAACCCAGTTTGCCTCAGTTTCCTCATCTGTAAAGTGAGTTGGAGAAGGAAATGACAAACCATTCTAGTATCTTTGCTAAGAAAACCCCAAATGGGGTCATAAAGAATCAGTTATTACTGAATAACAAAACAACAAATGTAAGACTGGCAGTAAATAGAAAGGTTAGGAATTAGATAAATAGATTTGAGAATCATTAAAGATGATAACTGAACTTACGGGGCAAGATACTATAGAGGGAGAAGAGAAGAGGGTCAAGGACATATCTTTGGGAAACACACAGGATTAGTAAAGGATCCAAAGAAGTATCCAGCAAACAAAATAGAGATCAGTCAGACAGGAAGAGAGAGTAGTGTCACAATCACTTAGAGCAGGAGAAAATAGCAAGGAGAAGGATAGTATCATGCAGAGAGGTCAAGAAGGATAAGGACTGAGAAAAAGCCATTAAATTTGGCAATTAAGAGATCATTAGTAACTTTGGAAAGAGCATTTTCAGGGGAATGATAAGGTTAAAAGCTAGAAGGCAGAATTAAGAGAAAAATGATCCAGAGAAAGAACTATGGAAACTGAATGCAGATTGAAGCATCCAATTATCACCTTTTTTTGGGGGGGGGATTATCATAGTTTTCTCCTTTTGTTCTGATTTTTCTTTCATAATATGATGTATGGAAATATGTTTAAAATGATTGTACATGTTACCCAAATCAAATTGCTTGCTGGATTGGGGATGGAGGAGGGAAAGAAGGGAAAAAAATTTGGAACTCAAAATCGTACAAAAATGAACGTTGAAAACTATCTTTACATATAATTGGAAAAATTAAAATATTGACTTTTTTTTTAAAAGAAGAAAGAGGAATGGAAATGGAAGCACAAATTGTGGATAATCTTCAAGGAGTTCAGTCATGAAAAGGCATATCTGGAATTATAGCTAGTATGGATGGACGGATCAAATGAGAATTTTTTTTTTTTTGAGGATGAGGGAGAAATGAGTAGCTCAGAAGTAGACACTACATAAAGAACTATCAAAGATAGGTTAAGATTGTGGGAATGACAGGGGAGAAGGTGGGATGCAATGACATGGAGAAGAGTTGGTCTTGGGAAGAAAAAGGGCCATCTCTTTGTTCAAGACAAGGAGAGAGTAGGGAAAAACAATTAAGTGATGTGACATGAGGAGAAGGGGAGAAGGGAGAGTTCTTGGTGAACAGACTCAGTAGTTTTGGTGAAGTTAGAGACAAGGTCCTTAGCTGAAGAAGTTGGGGTAGGGGTATCATGGATAGTTTGAGAAATGATGGAAAGATTTGGAAATAGCTGTTGCAGTGACAGAAATGATGAATGGATTAGGGAAGTATAAAAAGATTTTTTTCTAATATTTTATTTCCCCCCAATTACATATAAAAAACAAATTCTTTTTTCTCCTCCAAATTCTCTTCCTCTCTTCTTTCTCCTTTCATATTGAAAAGGCAAGCAATTCGACATAGGTTGTACGTGTGTGGTCATCCAAAACACATTTTCATGTAAGTCAATCAGTAGAAGAAGACAAACAAAAAAAAATCCAAGAAAAATAAAGTAAATAAAAAGTATTGAGATGGACAGAACCTTTTATCATATGTCCTACAGAATTGTCTTAGGTCATTGTATTGCTGAGAATAGCTAAGCTATTCATAGTAAACCATCATACAATATTGCTGTTACTGTATATTCCATCACAAACATATGTAACAACTTGTTCAGCCATTCTCCAATTGGTCATCCCCTCAATTTCCAATTCTTTGTCATCACCAAAAGAGCTGCTATACGCATTTTTGTATACATAAGTCCTTTTCCTTTTTTTTTTAATCTCTTTGAGATACAGACCTAATAGTGGTATTGTGTGTGCATGATTTTATAGCCCTTTGGGTATTGTTCTAAATTGCTCTCCCTAATAGTTGAATCAGAATATAATTTCACCAATAATATATTACTGTTTTAATTTTCCCACATCCCCTCCAATATTTGTCATTTTTCTTTTCTGTCATACTAGCTAATCTGACAGGTGTGAGATAGTAGCTCAGAGTTGTTTTAATTAATGTTTCTCACATCAATAGTGATTTAAATCATTTTATATGATTATAGATATCTTTAATTACTTTGTTTGAAAACTGCCTGTTCATATTTTTTGATCATTTCTCAATTGAGAAATGATTTTTACTTCTATAAATTTGATGCACTTTTCTATATGTTTGAGAAACGAAATCTTTATCAGAGAAACTCAGTGTAAAATTTTTTTCACAGTAATAACAACTAGGCATTTCCCTCCATCCTCTTTCCCCTGTTTATTACTCTCTCTCTCTGTCTCTTTCTCTCTCTTCCCTCTTACCCTCCCTTTTACCCTGTCCATTCTCAAAAGTATTTTGTTTCTGATTTTTTTTTGTTTTGTTTTCTGCTGAGGCAATTGAGGTTAAGTGACTTGCCCAAGGTCACACAGCTAGGAAATGTTAAGTGTCTGAGACCAAATTTGAACCCAGGTCTTCCTGACTTCAGGGCTGGTGCTCTATCCACTGCACCACCTAGCTTCCCCTTGTTTCTGATTTTTATCCTCCCCAAACTTCCCACTTCTCTTATCCCCTTCCCTTCCTGTCTTCCTGTATAAGATCAATTTCTACATCCAACTGAGTGTGTATATTATTCCCTCTTTGACCCAATTTCCCACTTTCCATATTTCTATTATAAAATTTTTCTAGTTTCTTTTATGTCAGATAATTTATCCCATTCTATCTCTCCCTTTCACCTTCTCATCTTTCTCCCTTTTTACCTTTCTTTCTCATTCTTTAATTTTAGTTTTATAGGTAATCATACCAACATATTCAACTCATACTTCTGTTTTCTGCCCATGTATACTCCTAAATGACCTAATAATGAGAAAATTTTTAGGAGTTATAAATATCATTTTCCCATGTAGGAATATAAACAGTTTAACCATATTAAATCCCTATTTACCTTTTTATGATTCTTTTCCATATATTTGAAAGTTAAATTTTCTATTCAGCTCTGGTCTTTTGATCAGGAATGCTTGAAAGTCCTCTATTTCATTGAGTATGCATCCCTCCACCCCCACCCCGAAGGATTATACTGAGTTTTGTTGAGTAGGTGATTCTTGGTTGTCATCCTAGCCTTTTTGCCCTCCAGGATATCATATTCCAAGCCCACTTTTTCCTTAATAGTATTTTATTTTTCCTATTACATGTAAAGATGATTTTCAACATTCACTTCTTTTTTACAACTTCAGGGTGTGTGTGTGTATATATATATATATATATGTATATATTTTTTCAATAATAAATTTTAATTTCAACATTCACCCTTGCAAAACCGTGTTTCAAGTTTTTCTCCCTCACTTCCTTCCACTTCCCTCCACTAGACAGCAAGCAATCTAATATATATTAAACTCTATACGTATTTTCACATTTATCATACTGCACAAGAAAAATCAGTTCAAAAGGGAAAAAAGATATGAAAGAAAAAAAAGCAGGCAGACAATAACAAAAAATGTGCAAATACTATGTTGTGATCCACATTTAATCCCCACAGTCCAATCTCTGGATGTAGATGTCTCTTTCCATCACAAGTCTATTGGAATTGGCCTTGAATCAATTCATGTCAACATTCACTTTTGTAAGATTTTGAGTTTCAGTTTTTTTCTCCTTCCCTTCCTTCTCTCCATCCTCCCCAAGACAGAAAGCTATCTGATATATGTTATACATGTACAATCATTTAAAACATTTCCATTTTAGTTATGTTGTGAAAGAAAAATCAGAATAAAAGGAAAAACCACAAAAAGAAACAGCAAATTAAAAAAAAAAAGGTAAAAATAATTCAGTCTCCATAGTTCTTTCTCTGGATGAGGATTGGATTTTTCATCCCAAGTCTATTGGAATTATCTTTGATGATTGTATTGCTGACAAGAACTAAATATCATCATTGATCATCACATAATCTTACTGTTATTATGTTCAAAAATATTCATGGTTTTTATGGCCCTTTGGGCATAGTTTCAAATTGCTCTTCAGAATAACTGACCCTCCAGACCCTGTGGCTCTATGATATTTGAATTGTTTCTTTTTAACTGGTACAGTATTATCTTCTTGATCTGGGAAGTCTATTTGGCTACAATATTCCTGAGAGTTTTCATTTTGGAATCTCTCTCTCCCTTGCTTTTTTTTTTTTATTGAAGCTTTTTATTTGTATAACATATGTATGGGTAGTTCCCCAACGTTGATCTTTACAAAGCTTTCCATTACAAATTTTACACCCAGTCCCCTCCCCTCCCCTAGATGGCAGAAAGTCCACTACATGCTAATAATGTTGAAATGCTTGAGAAGTTATGGAAGAAAAATCCTATCTACAAGAAAAAAAAAAGAATCAGAGAAAGGCAACACAATGCAAACAAATGTCAGTAGAGATCATGAAAATGTTATGTTGTGGTTCATATTTCATTTCCCTCTCTCTGGGTGTATATGGTTTTCTTCAGTGAACAATTGGAACTGGTTTGAGACAATTCTTTGTTGCAGAGAGCCATGTCCATCAGAATTGATCATCATGTAATACTGTTGTTGCTGTGTATGATGATCTCCTGGTTCTGCTCGTTTCACTCAGCATCAGTTCATGCAAGTCTCTCCAGGCCTCTCTGAAATCGTCCTGCTGGTCGTTTCTTACAGAGCAATAATATTCCATAACATTCATATACCATAATTTATTCAGCCACTCTCCAATTGATGGGCATCCCTTCACTTTCCAGTTTCTAGCCACTACAAAAAGGGCCGCCACAAACATTCTTGCACATGTGGGGCCCTTTCCCTTCTCTAAGATCTCTTTGGGATATAGGCCCAGTAGAAACACTGCTGGGTCAAAGGGTATGCACAGTTTGACAACTTTTTGGGCATAGTTCCAAGTTGCTCTCCAGAATGGTTGGATCCGTTCACAGTTCCACCAACAATGTATCAGTGTCCCAGTTTTCCCACATCCCCTCCAACATTCGTCATCTTTTCCTGTCATTTTAGCCAATCTGACAGGTGTGTAGTGGTATCTCAGAGTTGTCTTAATTTGCATTTCTCTGATCAATAGTGATTTGGAGCAATTTTTCATATGACTACAGATGGTTTTAATTTCATCATCTGAAAATTGTCTGTTCATATCCCTTGACCACTTATCTATTGAAGAGTGGCTTGAATTCTTATATATACGAGACAATTCTCTATAAATTTTAGAAATGAGGCCTTTATCAGAACCATTAAATGTAAAGATGATTTCCCAATTTGATGCTTCCCTCCTAATCTTGTCTGCATTTGTTTTGTTTGTACAGAAACTTTTTAACTTAAAATAATCAAAATTATCCATCTGGTGTTCAATTAGGAGTTCCAGGTCTTCTTTGGACATAAATTTATTCCATCTCCACAGGTCTGAGAGATAGATAAATTATATTACGTTCCTCTAACTTGCTTACAAAGTCCCTCTTTATATCTAGATCATGAACCCATTTAGATCTTATCTTGGTATGTGGTGTTAGGTATGGGTCAAGCCCTAATTTCTTCCACACTAGTTTCCAATTTTCCCAGCAGTTTTTGCCAAATAGTGAGTATTTATCCCAAAAGCTGGGGTCTTTGGGTTTATCGAATACTAGATTGTTAAGGTTATTGCCTAGATTGTCCTGATATCCTATCCTGTGCCACTGATCGACTGCTCTATTTCTTAGCCAGTACCAAACGGTTTTGATGACCGCTGCTTTATAATATAGTTTTAGATCTGGTACAGCAAGGCCACCTTCATCCGCCTTTTTTTTCATTAATCCCCTTGAAATCCTTGACCTTTTGTTCTTCCAAATGAACTTTGCTACTATTTTTTCTAGATCTGTAAAATAATTTCTTGGGAGTTTGATTGGTATGGCACTAAATAAGTAGATTAGTTTGGGTAGTATTGTCATTTTTATTATGTTCGCTCTGCCTACCCATGAGCACTTAATATTTTTCCAATTGATTAGGTCTGATTTTATTTGTGTGGAAAGTGTTTTGTAATTTAGTTCGTATAGTTTCTGACTTTTCCTTGGCAGATAGATTCCCAAATATTTTATCCTATCATCTGCTATTTGGAATGGAATTTCTTTTTGTATCTCCTGCTGCTGAACTTTGTTGGTAATATATAAGAATGCTGATGATTTATATGGATTAATTTTGAATCCTGCAACTTTGCTGAAGTTGTGAATTGTTTCTAGTAGTTTTTTAGTTGAGTCTCTAGGGTTCT
>JAJPUD010006167.1:121247-137199 GCA_023553655.1 Myrmecobius fasciatus
TCCATCACAAGACTATTGGAATTGGCCTGAATTACCTCATTGTTGAAAAGAGCCAAGTCCATCACAGTTGATCATCACATAATCTTCTTGTTGCTGTATGCAATGTTCTCTTAGCATCAGTTCATGTAAGTCTCTCCAGGCCTTTCTGAAATCATCCTGCTGAATCATTTCTTATAGAACAATAATACTCCATACATTTTGGGATCTCTTTTAGATGGTGATTGGTGAATTCTTTAAATTTTTATTTTACCTTTTAGTTCTAGAGTATCAGGGAAGTTTTCTTAATTTCTTGAATGATGATGTCTAGGACCTTTTTTTGATCATGAGTTTCAAGTAGTCCAATAATTCTTTTTATTTTTATTTATTTTTGCTGAGGTAATTGGGGTTAAGTGATTTGCCCAGAGTCTCACAGCTAGGATGTGTTAAGTGTCTGAGACTCGATTTGAACTGAGATCCTTCTGATTTCAGGGCTGGTGTGCTATCCACTGTGTCATCTAGTTGCTCCACCTAGTCCAGTAATTCTTAAATTATCTCTTATCGATCAATTTTCCAGGTCATTTATTTTTCCCATGAGATATTTCACAGTCTTCTATTTTTTTTCATTCTTTTGTTTTATTATTTCTTAGGGTTTCAGAAAGTCATTAGCTTTTACTTGCCCAATTCTAGCTTTTAAGGAATTATTTTCTTCAGTGAGCTTTTGTACCTCCTTTTCCATTTGTCCAATTTTAGTTTCTTAAGAAGTTTTTCTCTTCAGTGAATTTTTGTATATCACCCCCCACACACACACACACAATTTGACCAATTTTACTTTTTAAGGCATTCTTCTCTTCATTGGATTTTTATGCCTTTGTACCTTTTTTTTCTTTTATGATTTGACCTGTTCTGTTTTTTTAAGTTATTTTCTTTAGTATTTTCTGTGTATCCTTAATTAAGCTATTTACTTTTTCCATGGTTTTCTTGTATAACTCTCATTTCTCTTCCCAATTTTTTTTTATTTCTTTAACTTAATTTAAAAAATCCTTCTTGAAAGACAACTCTGAGATACCACTACACACCTGTCAGATTGGCTAAAATGATAGGAAAAGATAACGATGAATGTTGGAGGGGATGTGGGAAAACTGGGACACTAATACACTGTTGGTGGAACTGTGAACGGATCCAACCATTCTGGAGAGCAATTTGGAGCTATGCTCAAAAAGTTGTCAAACTGTGCATACCCTTTGACCCAGCAGTGTTTCTACTGGGCCTATATCCCAAAGAGATCTTAGAGGAGGGAAAGGGCCCCACATGTGCAAGAATGTTTGTGGCAGCCCTTTTTGTAGTGGCTAGAAACTGGAAAGTGAAGGGATGCCCATCAATTGGAGAGTGGCTGAATAAATTATGGTATATGAATGTTATGGAATATTATTGCTCTGTAAGAAACGACCAGCAGGACGATTTCAGAGAGGTCTGGAGAGACTTGCATGAACTGATGCTGAGTGAAACCAGCAGAACCAGGAGATCATCATACACAGCAACAACAGTACTACATGATGATCAATTCTGATGGACATGGCTCTCTGCAACAAAGAATTGTCTCAAACCAGTTCCAATTGTTCACTGAAGAAAACCATATACACCCAGAGAGAGGGAAATGAAATATGGACCACAACGTAACATTTTCATGATCTCTATTGACATTTGCTTGCATTGTGTTGCCTTTCTCTGATTTTTTTTTTCTTGTAGATAGGATTTTTCTTGTATAACTTGTCAAGCATTTCAACATTATTAACATGTAGTGGACTTCCTGCCATCTAGGGGAGGGGAGGGGACTGGGGGTAAAATTTGTAATGGAAAGCTTTGTAAAGATCAATGTTGGGGAACTACCCATACATATGTTATACAAATAAAAAGCTTTAATAAAAAAAATCCTTCTTGAGTTCTTTCATGGTTCAAGACCAATTCATATTTTTCTTTGAGGCTTTGGATAGAGGAGTTTTGACTCTTATCTTCTAGAGTGTGTGTTTTGATCTTCCTTGTTACTATGGAAACTTTTTATGGTAAGAATCTATTTCTGTTGTTTGCTCATTTCTAGCCTATTTCTTGACTTTTAACTCTATGTTAAAATAGGACTCTGCTTCCCAAGTGAAGGGGACACTGTCCCAAGCTTCAGATTTTTTGCAGCTGTTTTCAGAGTTAAGTCTGGGGGCCTTTCTTATGATCTAGGAAGAAATGTGTTTACTACTCTCCTGGAGTATGCATTGATTTATGAGTGACCACAAACATTTTTTTCAGAAGCACCTGGAACTGTGACCAGGGTTCCTGTTCCCCTGCAGGCCCAAGCTCTGTTTTGCTGGTGTTCCTCTTTGCACTGAGACTAAGACATAGAACTGTGATCCAGATCCAAATATAGATAACAAAACAGAATCCTGCCCCTGGTTCCAACAAAGTGATCCCAGTAAATCACCTCCTGTCCTGTTGTCCAAACCCACTACTGCCTATGGATTAAGGGGTCTAGAAACTGCCTTTGCTGCCACTGATTTAGTTGTCCCAAGGCCTGATCCTGGTTTGTTGGGACCTGGTCTGGTCTGGTGCAGCCTGTGTTGGACTGCATCCTCTCTCACTCATGTGCAAAAGACCTTTGCTGATGATCTTCTAAGTTGTTTTGGTTTGCAAAATGGTTTCATATCTTTTTGTGGTTTCTGCCATTCTAGAATTTGTTTAGAGTCATTATTGAAAGGAGAGATTTGAGGGAGAGCTCAGGTGAGTCCCTGCTTTTACTCTATCATCTTGACTCTGCCCCCTGGAACACCTTCTATATAAAGGTGGTTCTGAAGGAGTCTAGCTTCTAGGAGAGACAGCAATAGGGAGGTCTCACCACTTGGCCACCTCAGTATAATTGTCTTCTCTCAGATCAAAAGGTTATGCCACTGCTTCTCCCTGGCTGGATCTGAAAATTTATAGCTCATGAATTCAGGGTCCAAGAACTCTTGATAGTACCCCTCCTATCCAGTGGCTGACATGTCCTGGATCAAGAAGCTGTCATTACAGGGGCTGAGGTGGATATGAATAATTGGGTTCTGGCAGAGGATGGTGTAGCTGTTGTCTTTATATTTCAGTATCATCCCCCTTCTCTTCTACTCCTACACTATCCCTAGGATCTAAGTCTGCTTTTAGGTTTTTTGTTTTCAGTTTTTTGGACCTCTCTTGAAAAGGATTGAAAAAGAGTTTTCAGTGAATGCTCCTTTTTATTGGACTGGCACAAAGGGCTAGCTCAGACCTACATCAATCCAAATCCAAACACTTGAAAATTAAGGAGATTTTCTCAGGCCTCTCAACTTGAGATACCTTTGGGCATGTCCATACTTCTTATGAGAACAGCAACCTCCCTCTAAACTAAGTTGGTTGATGAGGACACTTTTGTGATCTACCCTGTCTCTTTGAACCCTTCCTATTTGAACCCTTCCTGCTCAATAGCATTCTGTTCAGATTGTTTCCAGTTAGGTTTGCATATATCTTGATTGTATAGGGTCATTTATGTGTTTTCTTTCCCCCATTAGGTTATGATTTCCTTTAGAATAGGGATTTTTTTTTCTGTTGTAACCCCATCCCCTAGCTCAATGCCTGCCACTTAGAAGGTGTGTAAAAATACTTGACTTAACTTCCTTATAATCATAGGCCCCACTTTGTTCAGCCATCCCATAACTTTGTTTCTGTTATTTTCTTTTAAGTTTGATTGTGATTATTTGTATGTATTTTCATCCTTTTTATTTGTCATTGAATCTTCCTGAGCAGTACTTGGATTGGTAAGTCAAAGAGTTTGAATAATTTCGTGACTGGCTTGCAAAATTCCAAGTTGTTTTGTTTTATTTTTTTTTCCAAAAAATATTGGAAAATATTCACAGCTCTACCCACAGTTTTCTTACAACCCCTCCAACCCCAACATTTCAATCCTTTGTTATCTCTACCAACCAGATGGGTATGAGGTAAAACCCCAAAGTGCTTTTAATTAGCATGTTTCTCATTATTATTATTTGGAGATTTTTTCATTTAGTTGTTGATAGCCTATGATTCTTATTTTGAAAATGGTTCATATTGCACAATCACCTATAAATCAGGGGAATAGTCATATACTATTGCATCCTATATAGTTTTGATGACAGATTTTTTTATTAGAGATAATTGATGAAAAATTTTTTTCTCTTTTCCACTCTTCTACCACCATCGCCTCACAAGGCTATAAGTAGTTTATATTTTTCTTTGTTTCATGTCTTTGGTCATGGGTTGCCACATCCCCCCCCCCCCCAAAAAAAAAAAAGATCCAGTCTTCTGGTAATGACCTTTTCATGCTTAGCTAGACTGGGCCCCAGCAAGCACACAAGACATGAACCAGGAAGAGTTACCCATTCAAAAGACTTTAAAGGTTCACCCTGCCTCTCTCTTTTAACTCTTCAGAACTTGTGGCTACCAATTCTTTCTTTCTCCCAGGGATTTCCCATAAAAGGTGAAGGAGGAGCACTCCAGAAGAAATGTCAGGCTACTCACCTATGGCTGGGAACAGACTGGCTTAAATGAGTTTGAGATTGCATTTCAAAGACCTTCGGAGTGTATCTTTCTCTGGGCACTCTTGAAAAGGAATCTTGATAAGGAAGGATATCTCTATCCTCAGGGATGAGGTGGGGCAGTTGGAAGTTCTTGAGTTCCTTGGGAGTGCCATATGAACTGTGACAGGAGACCCTACATTTACTTCACTGTTTCTTGGGGGAGATGACCACAGACAGGAGGAGGCTTCCAACCCTTGACTTGGCTTCCCAGGAGACATGATGTCTGAGGGAGGTAAAGTAAAGTGGAGCTGTCCTGCTGAAAGTGTTTCAAGTTTTGGTATTTTAAATTTAGACCTCCACAGCTGATAATAATCATAAGTTACTGTTGCTGGATTAAGTTACTGTTAATGCATGTTTGTGCATCCTTTGTATTAAGCATTTCTTTTGGGTAAAAGAAAAATATAGTTGTCCAATATATCGTATATTGTATATTGAATACCTTTCTACTTCTGGTTTTAAGGAAGACCTTACAGATGGGTCAAATCTAAGTTTTGAGTGCTTCTCCTTGATGTTCTGAAGTACAATCAGAAACAGCCACCATCTTAGGAAAAGAGCCTGACTCTAATTCCCAAGACCCAGGACTGAACTCCTACTTTTTTTTTTTTAACTATATTTTTATTGTTTTATTTTGTAGGCTAATGCAAAGTTAAGTAAACTAAACTTGAAAAACAGTATATACAATAACAGCAGCATTGTAAGAATATTGAATTGAGAGAGTTAACTACTTTAATCAAGACAATAATCCAAGACAGCTCTAAAGAAGCCATGATCTCTCTTCAACAATGAAATGTTTCAAACCACCTCCAATTGTTCACTGAAGAGAGCCATATACACCCAGAGAGAGGGATGCGGGATGTGGACCACGGCATAACATTCTCATGCTCCTTGATTGATGTTTGCTTGCATTGTGTTTCCTTTATCTGATATGTCGTTTGTGTAGATAAGATTTTTCTTGCACACCAATGATGGGTTTGGAAATGTGTATACATATATTCGATTTGCCAATATTTTAACATAATTAACATGTAGTGGATATCCTGCCATCTAGGGGAGGGGTGGGGAGTTGGGGGGAAAAATTTGTAGCGGAAAGCTATGTAAGGGTTATTGTTGAAGAATTACCCACAGATATGTTATGCAAATAAAATAAAAAATTAAAAAAAAATAAAAAAAAATAAAACATAGAGATACATAGAGAGTGAAGTTAAAAAAAAAAAAAAAAAAAAAAAAAAAGAAGCCATGATGAAAAATACTGTATACCTTCCAAGAGAGAATTGATGAATTCTGAATACAAGTTGAAGCATAATTTTTTTTTATTAAAGCTTTTTATTTTTCAAAATATATGTGTGGTCAATTTTTCAACATTAGCCCTTGCAAAATTCTGTGTTCCAATCCCCCCTCCCTTCCCCCATGCCTTCCCCTAGCTGGCAAGTAGTCCAATTTATGTTAAACATGGTAGAAATATATGTTAAATCCAATATATGCATACATATTTATACAATTATCGTGTGGCACAAGAATAAAAGAGAAGCAAAACAAAATGCAAGCAAACAACAATAGAAAGAGTAAAAATGCTATGTTGTGAACCACACTCAGTTCCCACACTCCTCTCTCTGGGTGTAGATGGCTCTCTTCATCACTGAACAATTGGAACTGGTTTGAAACATCTCATTGTTGAAGAGAGCCCAGTCCATCAGAATTGATCATCATATAGTCTTGCTGTTGCTGTGTATCATAATCTGGTTTTGCTTATTTCACTTAGCATCATGAACTCCTACCCTTGTGGCAAATAATTATTTCTTTCTCTGAAAAGTAGAGGAAGGGCACTGCAGCAGAAATGGAAGATTGTTGCCAGGTATAGCTTTTAGTGGGAAGGAGAGACAGAGCTCCCCACGGGATTAAGCCCCTCAAGCCTTCTGAGTATAGTTACAATTAACAAAATGATTAATAATCATTTATTAAATTATTTATTAATAAATAAATATAAATTTATTAAATTATCTATGGTACCCTTTAATAAAATATAGTTTCCTTCCTTACCTCTTTTGATTAGATCTATCTTGGCTTTTACTTGATCTGAGATAAGGATTGCTACCCCTGCTTTTTTTTGTTCACCTGAAGCATAATGTTTTCTGCTCCAGCCGTTTACCTTCATCCTATATGTGTCACTATGTTTTAGATGTGTTTCTTGTAGACAACATATTGTGGGATTCTGGTTTTTAATCCAGTCTGCTATCCGCTTCCGCTTTATGGGAGAGTTCATCCCATTCACATTCACAGTTAGAATAACTAATTATTTCCTGCCATCTTATTTATCCAAGTTATGTTTTCCCCTTTCTCCCTTCCCCCCTCCTCAGTACTTTGCTTTGATGACCCCCTCCCCCAAACAATACTTCACCCTTTAGATCCCCTCCCCCTGTTTTTACTCCTTTCCCCTGATTCTTCTATTTTCCCTTCTATTAGTTTGTCCCTTACTTTTCCTCCTTTCCCTTCCACTTCCCTCTAGCAACAGACAAGTTTCTATGTGAAATCAAATGTCTGATATACACTTTTAGAGCCCAACCTGATGAGAGTAGGATTTACACAATGCTCATCTCCCTCCCCTCTTTCTCTCAATTATATTAGGTTTTCTTTGCCTCTTCAAGTGATTTTACCTTGTTTTTACCTCCTTTTTTTTTTTAGATCTTATTTTACCACTTTTTCCCTCTTTTCCCCAGTATGAAAACCTTTCCCCCTCCAGTTCTCTTTTTCATATTATCAAAGTAATATCTACTTAATTATACCCCCAAACTTTGAGTATCCCCCTAGTAAAAATAAAGTTCTCAAGAGTCCTTTCCTTTTTACCTTTTTATGAATCTCTTGAGTTCTGTGTTTGGGTGTCGAATTTTTTGTTCAGATCCGGTCTTTTCATTAGAAATAGGTGAAATTCGCCTATATCATTGAATGACCATCTTCTTCCCTGGAGGATAATGCTCATTCTAGCTGGATAGGTTATTCTTGGTTGTAATCCAAGTTCCTTTGCCCTTCGGAATATCTGGTTCCAGGCCCTTTGATCCTTCAGTGTGGAGGCTGACAGATCCTGTGTGATTCTAATTATTGATCCTCGGTATTTGAATTGTTTCTTTCTAGCTGCTAGCAGAATCTGTTCCTTGGTGCTATAGTCCTGAAATTTAGCCACGATATTCCTTGGGGTCTTAATTTTGGGGTCTCTTTCAGGAGGTGATCGGTGAATTCTTTCAATGGTGATTTTGCCCTTTGATTCTACAATTCAGGGCAGTTTTCTTTCAGGATTTCCTGGAAGATAGTGTTTAGATTCTTTTTTTCATCATGGCTTTCAGGAAGTCCAATAATCCTTAGATTGTCTCTCCTAGATCTATTTTCCAAGTCAGTTGTTTTTCCTAGGAGATACTTCATATTTTCTTCTAATTTTTCATTTTTTTGTTTTTGTTTGACTGATTCTTCAAGTCTTATTGAGTCATTCATTTGCACTTGTTCAATTCTTATTTTTAAAGTGTTGTTTTCTTCAGTTACCTTTTTAAGCTCCTTTTGTAACTGGCCAATTTGTTCATTGCACTCTTTTTCCACTTCATTAATTTTATTTTTCAATAAATTGGTATCTTTTTCATATCTCTTTTGCAGGGCATCATATCCTTCTTGCACTGATTTCAGTTTATTTTCCCATTTATCCTCCAGCTCTCTTTTGAGGTTCTTTATGAAATCTTCCAGAAAGGCCTTTTGAAAAGGGGACCAGTACATGGCTCTCTTCAACAATGAAATGTTTCAAACCACCTCCAATTGTTCACTGAAGAAAGCCATATACACCCAGAGAGAGGGATGTGAAATGTGGACCACAACATAACATTCTCATACTCCTTGATTGATGTTTGCTTACATTGTGTTTCCTTTATCTGATATATCGTTTGTGTAGATAAGATTTTTCTTGCACAACAATGATAAGTTTGGAAATATGTATACATATATTCGATTTGCCAATATTTTAACATAATTAACATGTAGTGGATATCCTGCCATCTAGGGGAGGGGTGGGGAGTTGGGGGGAAAATTTGTAACGGAAAGCTATGTAAGGGTTATTGTTGAAGAATTACCCACACATATGTTATGCAAATAAAATAAAATTAAAAAAAAAATAAATTAAAAAAAAAAAAGAAAAGGGGACCAGTGATGGTCCTTGCTGATTTTCTCTGGATTTTTGTCTAAAGGAACCTCTGGATCTGGGGTGATCATCTCTTCTTTTTCTTTATAAAAGCTGTCTATGGTGAGAGCTCTCTTTTGCTTCATCTTTTTTTTTTTTTTTAGGCAGCATGGATATCTCTTTAAGGTAGGGAAAAAAAAAACGGCGGCTGCAAAAAGCTTTGCCCTGGGGCACTTCGGCAAGTTGATTAAGGTGCGGAGCTGGTGGGGGCTAGGACTAAGCCCGAGTTACTCCTTAAACAGGGCAAGTCTGCCAGGACACCTGCCCCCAATCAGGGCAGAGTGTCCCGAATGCCTCAGATTAACTCCAGGTGTTTGGAATTTGAAGTTTGGAGTTTGGAATTTCTGCCAGGATGAGCTGAGCTGAGTCCCACCCTCACTTCGGGCCTACGCAGGAGTCGTCTATTTATCTCTCTGTCCAAGTCCGACTAAGCTGATATGAAGTTATCCAGAGAGCAGTGTCCAAATATTTCTGAGTTCATTGACTTGAAGATCAGTTCAGAGGCTTATTTTATTGTTGATTTGAGAGAAGATCGGAGGAGAGGCAGAAAGTCACCTTTTCACTCCGTCATCTTGGCTCTGCCCCCCCTGTTGTGGTCTAAATTTATTAGATTAAAACAGCTACCCCAAGCACGTGAAGACTTCCCTTTGCAGAAGTACTGATGAGAACAATTTGTCCCAACAGCCACTGAAACAAGTATTGTGGGGTGCTTAGAGCTTGGTCAGACATGGAAGACGCCAAGGTTATCCACTGCATCCATTTCTTCAGGGTGGGAATTCCAGAGTAGGTATCTGCCTGCCCCATAGCCTTCCTCTACAGTGACATCTGTCCCTCCTAGGGTGCCCACACCTGACTCCAGGGTCTTGCCTATCTGTATCACCCCATGCCTTTCTTCCTGGCCTCCCCTGTTCCACCTTGGTTGGTGTGATGAGCAAGATGTCATTGGTCCTCTTGGAAAACAACCTGGTAAAAGGACAGTCTAGTGGATGGTGCCCTTGATTCGGAGTCAAGAACACTTGAATTTAAATTCAACTTCACTTAACTAGATGTCTGGCCCTGAGCAAGTCACTCCGCAACTGGAAAATGGGGATAATAACAGCACCTGTTTCTCGGCATTGTATTGAGGACTAAATGAGATAATATCATATAATGATCTTTGTAAAACTTAAGTGTTCCATAAATGTTAGCTATTAGACCACGGAGGTTTGAATTTCTACTCTATCTCAGGCAGGTGAGAGACTTCTGGCAAATCACTTAACTTCCCGGATTTGAACCTTTTAGCATGCAAAATGAGGAAGGAAGACTTGGGGACTACCAAAGTCTCTTCCTGCTCTAAATCTATTTGCTTGTAGCCGTTTTTACTACCTTCTGCTCTGGGCGCTATAGGGTCAAGTGTAAACCAGCTCAGCCTCCCCAGGTGAGGATCGTGCCATCTCTAGATTAGGGAGGACTTAGTCCAGAGTCACACTTTTCTCCGTAGGAGCAGGAACGGTCTTGCTCGCCGACTTATGGACTGAATGGAGAAAAGTGGGAGGTGATCAGCTTCTGTGGCCGGACTCTCTCTTCTCCCCCGCAGCAGCGGGCTCTAGCTATTCGTCCTACAAGCTTTCCCCCCGCCGTCCAAAGGATGGAACATTCCGAGGCTTTCCCCATCCCGAGGCTCCGCCTCCAAGGTGACGCCACGAAGAGTTCCCCACGCAAGTCCCGCCCCCGTCCCTTAGGCCTTGGTCGGGCGAAGCTTTTGTGCCTGTTGGGCAGGCGGAGAGAGCGAATCCGTGCCTTTGAAAGCGCGGTCCGCCATGCCAGGACCCGGGATTCTTCCCCCAAGTTCGCCCATTCCCTCTTCCTGCCTCTGGAAGCTGCACATCATTCGTCAGCTGCAGCAGCGGGACCGGAGGCAGAAAGCTCTGTTCCTGGACTTGGTGGAGGCTTGTGAGTGGCAGTCCTGGGGAGGGGCATGAGGTGGGGGGTGGGAAGGAGCGGACAAGGGGCATCAGAGTGGGACAGGCGGTGCACGGAACCGGAGGTTCTTGGCGATTGGAGGGGGCCAACCGGAGTGGAACGGGAAGGATGGAAGAAAGGCCTGGGGTGACACAGACACGCATGACCCTGGGGACGGGTGGGGGCACCTTCTGGGGTGGGCAGATGCCCACTCTGAAATTTTCATCCTGAAGAAAGAGAAGAATTGAGAGCAGGATGAAGTACCTCCCACTCCTAATGGCAGTCCTTGGGATCCTAGAAGGGGCAGTCATATATTCCAGGGGAATTCAGGTGGGACAGAAAAGTGTTTTTTGGGATGGGGGTGGGACAAAGAGGAACAATGACACTGGGAATAGAAAAGGAAGGATCTGAGAACTGAAAAGAGGAAAGGAGATTTGGAATGGAAAAGGGGAATCTATTCCTTATAGAATAGATTTCTGGATTTAGAGTGGGACTGAGTGGGACAGAATGGTGGCCCCAGGGACAGAGAGGGCCTGAAGGCAACTAGTAGAAATGGGGTTTACAGAACCTATATTGAGAGGAAAGGATACACACACGTGTATGTATGTGTATGTGTATATACATGTATATACACATACATATATATTACATATATTATAATGATCCAGTAGAGTCCCTGTGGTGACTAGTAGAATCCTTGCAGTGAGTAGATGGTGCTGTGGTTTGAATTAGACTGAGGAGAGAGGAAGAAAAACATTATTGAGGAAGAGGTGATCTCAGGACAGAAGAGAGACTTTGGTTGTCCTAGGTGGTTAGGGTTAGCCTAATGTGGAGGGAGGAGCAGACTGGTGAAGGTGGGTGCGATAGAATGATCCTTTAAAAATGTCCCGGATCTGAAGCTGAAATGTGTAAAAAAAAAAAAGCAGACTTCATCCTTATCCCATCCCCCAGAAGAGATAGTCCCACCACCTTGTTCTTAGGTTTACTCCCTGGGAAGATGGAGGAATTGGGAAAAGAAGAATAGGTTAGTTCTGGGGACCAAAAGGAATCAGATATTCCAGTGATTAGGAGTCCTAGTGCACCTTTTTGCCCTTAGGACTGAAACCCTGAATTTGAGGTCTAAGCCAACTAAGGAGAAGTTTGATCCTTCAAAGCACAGTTCAAACAGCACCTCCTTCGGGAAGGTCCATGTTAATTTTTTCCCTTCAGGTATCCCCCAGACTTGTCTAAGCCCCAGAATCTCACTCCTGATTATAGGAGTATTATTGGATCTTTTGCCTTTCCTCCATCACATCCTGTCACATCAGATTAGATCAGATACTCTCTATCTCCATCCATTTATCTGTAAGACCCACCTTGCCTTTCCATTTCAGCACCTGGACAAAAATCTGATTTGGCCACTCTAGCTCCAGCTCTCATACAGGGTGAAGGGGGCGTGGTGGTGGTGTGGCAAATGTTATTCTCTTAATAATATAGCAGTCATCTCCAAAGATTTCATTTAGTCTACTGAACACGTGTCTGATAATCCAGTTTCAGTTCTTCCAAACCCTTGTATCCATGGAGATGAAAGTCTAAAGTCTGTCCTTTGGCCTTCTTGCTGCTGCCTTTTGCCATTGGTGGGACTTGCTGCTACACTCTCTGCCTCTGCCATGAACTCTACTTCTCTCATCCCCCAAAACCTCAGGAGCACCTCTTCCTGAGAACTCAGCTTTGCTCCTTGCACAATGACACATCCTTCCTATTTGAGCCTTGGTCAGCTCCTTCTGCCTTTTGGTGACCTTGGGGAAGCTTCCAGTACCTGTTTCCTGACCTCTAGCTCAGCTCCTTGCCTGCTGATGGGCTCTTCTATTCTCTTGGACCCTGTGGCAAGCCCTGGGTTCCTACAACAAGAGGAGAGTTCAGGTGTGGTGGGTTCTGTGGTGAGCTGGGGTATTCTGAGCAGGAGAGACCAAAGAAAGCTGTCCTATAGGGACCAAGGTGGCAGCTCTAGTAGAATACCAGTGGCTCCCATTTCTGTAACTCTAGGGCTTGCAAAACTTCTTCCCCATAATAACTCTCTGGAGTTGTGGATGCAAAGATGATTATCATTAATTTGCAGAGGAGAAAACTGAAGCTCAGAGAGATTTAATCATTTGCATATAAATTGGAACTGAGACTCAAAAAAAAAAAAGTTGATCTTTTGATTGCAACTCCAGGTCTTTTTCTATTACACTATATTGTTTCATAACCCCATCTCCCTAGCTGAAAGTTCTTATGATGAATTTTGTGTTGACTCCCCTCTCCAGGCACATTCTTATACTTTTCCCCCTGACAGGCCCCTACCAAGGTCTCAAAGGCACCTAGAGTCATGTTCTCTGTATTTTTCAAGGAGTTAGTTTGCTAATCAAAGGATAGGAGAATGGAAAGAACTCTGGATTTAGAGCAAGAGGCTCTGGATTCCAACCCTAATTCTACTTGAATGACCTTGGGCCAACCACATTACCTCTGTGGGCCTCAGTTTCCTAATTGTTAAATGGAGGTTTTGGATTACATACTCTCTGAGGTTATGATTGGGCTGATTTCCAAGAAGTTCTGAAGAGCAGTAGTAGAGTGGGATAGGAAAAGCTGGTCTTTTGAGTCAGAAGAGACCTGGATTGAAGGACCAGCTTTGACGTCATTGAGCTTCGCTTTCTCTCTCTGTCAAGCAATGATGCTTTTTATGTACACTTCATACAGTTGTTGTGAGCTAAGTATTTTATGTACCTTAATACTGTCTCTGTTGAAATGGGAGTTCCTGTTACTTCTAACATAAGCAACATTATTGTTACTATGCAGAGGGCTTAAGAAAAAGTTCTCTTATCCTACTTTCCTGAGAACATGAATGAATGAAAAATCTATTATTAAGAACTTATTACAGCAATCAGGTGGAGAAGGAGACACTTCTGGAAGAACTGTCATGATGGCCACCCAAGGAAAACTGAAAGTGCAGTTCAAACTTTTATTAACTGGTGATGGAAGTCTTGGGAAAAATTACATTTGTGAAACATCACTTAACTAGTGAATTTGGGAAGAAGTATGTAGCTTCCTTGAGCGATGAGGTCCATCCTCTTGTGCTCCGTGCAAATTGAGATCCTATTAAACTTTATCTATGATGGACAACTGGCCAAGAGACATTTGGTGGTTTGAGAGATAGTTATTACATCCCAGTTCAATGTATCCTTGTAATACTTGATGTAACATTAAGAGTTACTTCCAAGAATGTGTCTAATTACAATAGACTTGTATTGGAAAATGCTGGCAACATCTAGAAAGAACTATGGAGACCGAATGTGGATCAAAGCATAACATTTTGACCTTTTTTGCTGCTGTTGTTTGTTTGCTTTTGTGGGTGTGTTTTTTCCCCCTTTTGATCAGATTTTTCTTGTGCAAAATGATGAATATGGAACTATGTTTAGAAGAATTACATATTTAACCTATATTGGATTGTTTGCTATCTTGGAGGAGGGAAGAGAAAGGGAGATAGGGAGAAATGTATTTGAAAATGTATTTGAAAAAATGATATACTAGTAAAATATGGGACCTAACTGACATAGAGATCTAGTATGAGTGTGTGAAAGTATCCCTATAGTGTTGTATGGCAACAAAGTAGATATTAAGGACAGAATAGTTGAGACAAAATCAATTGTCTTCCTTAGGAAGAAGACTCTGGGACCATGACATTTCAGCCAAAAGTAATCACAATTGGGGAGAAACCCTTTCTCTGGCTTGCTTTTGTTGTTGATGATGTTCAGTTGTGTCAACTTTTCATGACCCTGTTTGGAATTTTCTTGGCAGATACTAGAGTAGTTGCCATTTCCTTCTTTAGCTCATTTTTAGAGATGAAGAAACTGAGGCAAAGTTGTGACTTGACCAGAGTCACAAAGCCAGATTTGAACTCCTGAAGATGAGGCTTCCTGATGCCAGGCTTAGTCCTCTATCTACTGAACCATCTAACTAACCATAGCTTGCTAGAAAACTTATTGGAGACCCTAATTTTGAGTATGTTGCCAGATGTGCTTCTGTACCTCCAGAGATGGTCATAGACCCAGCAGTATTTGGTGATTGTTTAAAATGCTCCTTGAGGAAGAGGCTAATCTGTAAGGGAATGGAGCTGGAGCCCAGTACCAAAAGTCTAATTTTGTAGGCAACTGTCCTGTAATGTCAGTGGTGTAATGTTTGCCAATATGTTATATAGCTGGACGGAACATAAACTCTGGAATGCTAAAGAAGATGAGTAGACTTTGAAATGAATGGTACAGTTTAAATACACACACACATATATATGTATATGCATATCTATAAATAAAATTCATATTTTGGACCTGTAGATTTAGCTGTTTTAGGTCTCAGTTATGTCCTGTTGAGTTTCAAATATAAGACTGCTGCCTAATATTTCTATTTTTTCCCCTTTAGATCATAAGAAATTCATATTTCAAATATCTAAGCAAGTAAGCTCTTATCCTTTGTTTACAACAAGCATTTTAAAACCTGTTTTGTTTCATCTTGGTAGATATGTACCATATTGCTATTTAAATAGTCTTCACATTTTTATGATTAGTTGTTTTTAAAACATTTCAAACATATCATCAATTAAGACACATTTGGGCCATCCATTTTACAAAGTAAAGACAGCAACTGAACAAGTTAAAACCTTTGTGCTGCTGTTAGATGAGATGATTGGTCACAACTTGATAATAAAGTTTAAAGGAGTGATATATATATGTATGTATGTATATATATATATATATAATTTAAGAAGTGAAGCTAAAAGTTTTCACATCGCTAACTAAAGTACATAAAGTGGCTTGTGAAAGAAGGGTAAAGTTGAAGAGTTATAGTCACATGAAGACTTTAAATTTTTTTCCTATATATGAGCTATCAATAAAATAGAATTTAATTTATGTGAGCTGAGTAGTAATTAAATGTGGCTTTTAAAAGATTTTTATGTTTAACATACATGGAGTGGTAACCATGCTTTAAAAGCTTGAGATGATTATGAAAATAAGCTACTCTGTTAATGCCAATTTTGATAAACTTTAAAGCTCTCATAGGCAAAATAGTCCTGTTGGGGTGGAAATAGGTCGAGACAAAAGTTAATAGAAATGGACCATTTTTGGGACAGCAGTCTAAATGGAAGCCTTGGAATAAGTTCTTTATTTTGGGTTCTATGATAGAAGTGAAACATTTGATTTTTTTTTTT
>JAJPUD010006168.1:4954-26286 GCA_023553655.1 Myrmecobius fasciatus
TTGTGCAGGATATCTCCCAAGACTGGAAGATATCCTGCACAAAATTTTATTCTTCCCTGGTAGGCCAGTTGGCAATCTTCTCATCCTTCAGAATTTCCCCAATCCTCCAAAGTAGAAGTGATCCTTCTTTCTTCAGATTTCCTTCTTGACCTTTTTTATGAAGTTTTAATATTCTTAATTCAACTTATTTTGATGAATACTCCTACTTATGAAGATTGAAATTTATCCACAAGTGAGATATTTTTTAAAGTTTTAGTACAGTGACCAGCAATATAGATGATCAACCCAAAATATTCTAGTCCTTTATCTGAGGCTTTAGTATTTTTTTAGCATCTGACTCTAACTGCAGGGAGAATACACCTCCTTTTCTAGTCATCTGTGTCCTTCCTGATGCCTTTTATGCTGTTTTTCATCCCTAAGTTATTGTTTCCAATATGGAACAGTTTCATTAAATCGAATATCTCTCTATTCTTTGAATAATGTGACATTTTGATTCTTCTGAGATCATATATTTCATGATTCATACTTACATAGTATAATTGGGAGAATCGGTGTTAAAAAGATGAACTCAGCTTACATCATTAAAAGCACCATATAATTTTTCATCCAATATAACCTGTTGTCTTTTTTAACCCTAGGCCCAGTTTATTGTCCACTTGCATTACATATTTGAAATTAACTATTTGCTAAATATAAACTTACATAGTTAATATGTGTAATTAAAATATTTATATATGTGTACTACATATAAAATGTTTTATATACACACATAAATTTACATATATCATATACAGATACAGATGTAGATATCAAAATAGATTAACTCTATAGGCTACCAATTCAACTACTTGTCATGACATTATGATAGAGGCATGCTTTAGAAAGGAAAAAACCTAATATAATCTCATTAAAAACAAATCATGTTATCCTGACACATTTTCCTGTTTTGACATGATTACTAGACTAATTGGGCAGAGAGGAATGCCTGATCTTGATTCACTTACTTATTATCCCTTTTCACAATCTAATTGCAAATCTCCTTGATCTAAGTTGGGCCCATGTTCAGATGAGACATTTCCTCAATCTTTTCCGCTTGGCAGAACCAATTGGAACTTGTAGGGAAGGGGTTATTCATCATTTGAAAATGTGGGGTCATTTGTTCCTCACAATGGGAATCTGAAAGAGAACTTTAGTCTTGTACATAATAGGTAACTAGTAGATACAAAATTGAATTGTTGAATTTGATAACAATTTAGTGAATCTCAGAATCATGACCCTCAGAGACAATCATTTTAGGCTGTGCTGCTGGTTCAATCAGTATAATCCTTTTTTTTTTTTTTTTTTTGCCAGTAAAAAATATTGGGATTATTCTGTCATCTATTAGTCAACCTGTTGCATACACACGTTTTTTGGTAGCAAGGAAAATGCCATCTAGGTATGCTCTTTTCTACTTTAACACATGTGTAACGACCAGCGTTACAATTAAGGGTATGATATACTTACCTCTACAGGCTTCGGACGTCTCCAGCTCCCAGCCTCCACTGGAAGAAACTTCACAAATCACAGGACATGGAGATAAACTTATCTTACTTTATTGAGTTCTGCACTTACATTGTCTCTTAGGCTATGCTAATGGCGGTCTGGTCTCTTCTTCCTCTGCAGTCCCCCTTTATACTCTCTTTCTCCTTCCCCGCCTATGCTACAGCAAACCAATCATGTCCCATCCCGAAGGTTTACGGTCTGAGCTGGCCTGCTATGATAGGACACTGGCCCATGAGCCGTGTGCAGCGCCTGCAGATCGTGTGCAATATGCAAAACATCTAACACGTGACTTAGGCTCTATGGTCCTCCATCCCCCAGTGTTCTGCTGCATCAGCACTGCCATATCAGCAGTGTTATGTCACACCCTGTGCTCAGCCATTCAGCCCCCAGATGGTCACGTGCGTTCCTGCTGGCTACAAGCCCTGGGCTTTACATCTCCCTTTTCTTGTTTAGTGGGTGACCACCCAAAGGAAGGACCTCAGCCTTTAAATGGGTGAGACTGCCCCTCAACATCGAAAGACCACATTTCCAAAAGCAACAGAGTAATACAAATCCAAGCAGTAAATATACGGCAGAATACATAAAGCCCGAAATAGATGACCATGAACATTTCTGTTCTATCCATTGAATAAAGTCCTTTGATGAGGTAGAAGGCATTGTAAAATTAGCAGTAAATTAACGTATGTCATGTACTAACAGAGCAAGTTGCTGAATATCCTAGGTAACATTTTCAGACAAAAAATACCCTGCCACGTGTAACAAAACAACACACACACAAAGCGCGCGCGCACGCACACACACACACAAACACAACAATAAAAGACAGAATTCTTTACATAGATTTAAACCAATAATCCTTAGCAAAATGATACGAGACTGTCTTAAACCAAGTAGAAGAGTTATAGTTACAGTAGAATAATAATACCACCGGTGGAGAGAAAAATGAAAAGACTCTCGAATGGGAGTTTGATTTTCTTTGCAAATTGTCTCTCTTACTCTCTGGTTTTTCTTTCCAGCCCTGTTATAACTGAGTTCTGTGTGAGGGGGCATCAGGTTTCAGCCCCTGGCGATGGCCACACTTGGATTTTGTTTGGTTTAGGGTATTTGTTGTTTCCTCCATGAGCATCTCTGGGTAAAAAGGCCTGGAGAGCTCCTGGTGTTGTTAACGTTTTCTGTTCTAGATCGGGGGACGTTTCACTAGAAAAGCCATTGTCCATTTATGTCACGAACACATTCATGAGCTAGAATCAGTAGTGTCCAGTTCTTGTTTGATACCATCACAGGAGCCATTGCTAACAGGACGCAAACACCAAGCAGGAATCCAAGATCCATCCTCCCGTTTCGCACCTTCTGGAATGACAAGAACATACCCTGGCCTACAGGTTATTATTCTACCTGGCCCTTGCCAGACACCCTCTGGAGTCTGCCATATAACCTGACTTTCATTTTTTGTCAGCTCTTCTTCAGAGTATTTACGCTCTGTTGAAGTGGAGCGCCAAGAATGCCAGAATTTCATAGCGGGCATTAAATACTCCTGATCAAATTTCAAATAATTGTAGGTATAGATAGCAGTGTCCAATAGCCCTTGTGATATTTTCCTACGTGGATTAACCCCTATAGGGTCCTTCTTTCCCTTTTCTTGTTTGTGAAGGAGAGATTTCAGGGTTCTATTAGCCCACTCTACTATGGCTTGACCCATAGGATTATATGGAATACCTGTAATATGTTGTTTTTGAAACTCAGCACAAAAATGAGAAAGACCTTTAGAACTATAAGCAGGCCCATTGTCGGTCTTTATTGATTGGGGAACTCCTGCTATAGAAAAACAATGATACAGGTGATTGATAACATGCTTTAAAGCTTCACCAGTTTGCAAGGTCGCCATAATGAACCCTGAAGCAAATTTTTCTCTATCATTAGGATGTAAAGGAATTGAATAAAAACAATCTTTAATGTCTATAACTGCCACTTCATAATTCCTAGGTATCATATTGGGTAGAGGTAGACCGGGTTATAAGGCACCCATAAGTTGCATACTTTCATTAATCTTGTGGAGGTCTGTTAACATCCTCCATTTTCCACTTTTCTTTTTTATAACAAATACAGGAGAATTGTATGGGCTGAATGAGGGTTCTAAGTGTCCTGCCTTAAGTTGTTCCTCCACTATATCTTGCAAGGCTACCAGTTTTTCTGATGATAGGGGCCACTGATCAACCCAAATGGGAGAGGATGAATGCCATTTCAATTCTGGTAGCACTATTACTTCAATGGCCCCAATTAGTTTGACTGCAGGGACATGTGCATTCCAGACATGAGATCACGGCCCCATAAGGAGTTAGAGAGACCTGCAACCACTAGAGGGCAAAATCTATCTTCTTGGTCTTCTACTGTCCATCTCAAGAATCTAAGTGATTTACTGGCTATTTGTGGACCTCCAACACTTGTAATTCCAACTAAATTTTTCTCTAATTGCCATTCTCCGGGCCATTCTTCCCGGCGGATAACTGACACATCCGCCCCCGTATCTAGCATTCCCCAAAAAGGGCGTCCTTCTATATAAATAGAAAGTAAAGGCCTTTCTAATGCTATTTGCTGTGTTAGTGCAATTTGAACCTCATCTGTCTCCTTTTTCTTTTGCAAGCCCTGTTTCTTAGCAATAGGTTCAGTATTTGATAAATTTAAAGGAATAGAATGTGGATTGGAGACGGGAATACAATGATCCCCTGGGTTCATAACCGTAGAATGAACTACATGAAGATCAGGTGAAGAACAACCCACTATTAAACATGATTTATCTATATCTCCTATAGGGACACTAACTGTGGAAAAGGGTGGCAATGTTATTGATTGCACTGAATAAACATTTTCCCACATTTTTATTGGCCTCCCTGGTTCTGCAGACGGGCAAACTCCTGAATGTACTGGTCTTGGGGATTGAGCCCACTTTCCTCCTTTACCATGAATGCATTCGGGGCCCTCAAGGGGCCTTTTCGCCCGTTTCCCGACTGGAATCCTCCTGTATTCTTTTTATTTTTCTTTTTTCTACATAGCTTTGCTATATGTCCAGGTTTTCCACAATTGTAACAGGTAAGGTTGCCCTTACCCTTATTTTTCTGACACTGACTACGAACATGTCCTGTTCGGCCACAGTCATAGCACCTCTCTTTCTTTCTCTCTCCTTATAAGAACATCCGCTAACATGGCAACCTGTGTAGCTTCATAATCTACTTCATTACATCTCTCTAGAATATCGGCTAATGGGGCTGACATGGGTAAAGATGACACTGCCTTCTTGCAGGGTTTATTTAATCCTTCTCTAAGTAACTGGCGAAACAATAAATCAGTAGCAGGATTGTTTTTTCCTACAATCCTCTCAACCGTTTGTTGTAGCCGTGATATGAAATCAGCAATGGGTTCTCTAGGTCCTTGTTTTACACTAGTCAATTGAGATTTAGCTACTCCCGTGGAATCTATATTTTCCCATGCTTTTATAGTACACTGTGCAATTCCTGCATAAGTGACTGGATTATGATTTCTATGTGTATCAGGATCAGAGTAATCCCCTGTGCCTGTCATGGCCTCAAAGGCATGCTGCGGAGTGGCCCCTGGAGGCAACTGGGCTCCCTTTATAAACTCTCTGATTTCTCTGTGCCATTCAGCACACCATATAGTTTTTTGTCCTGGTGTCAAACAGGCCGGAGACATAGCCTCCCAGTCTTCCGGAGTATAAGCTACTCTACTAGATAACGTCATTAGTGTTTGTATGACAAATGGAGAATTGGGACGATAATTCTGACAAGCATTTTTTAAATCCCTCAATAACTTGAAGGGAACCATAGTATATCCTCTCTGCAGGTCAGTTAAATTCACTGGAAAAGCAGTAGACCAATCAGATACATCCTCCCCTTCTAAAAATTCTTGGTGTACAGAGGCAGCCACTTTTCCTGGCTCTCGGGGTCGACATGCAGACTCTGAGAATGATCCAACCTTCGAATAATGAGAAGGTGGAGCAGAGGGAACTGCTTTTGGACCAGGTTGGATAAGTGGCGCAGATGGCAGAGCAGCGTTCTTTTTCCCGGGCCCCAATGTTAACTGACTCATTGCTGCGACTACTTCCCTGCCCACTATTTCCTTCATCTTCTTACCATAGGCTCCACCTGCGCCTTGCTGGACATCTGCCAACTCCACCCCTCCACTCCCTTTCTTTCTTTTATGCTTTCTTTCTCGATCTCCCCCTTCTTCTTCAGAACTTGAATCTTCCCATAAAGAGTCTCCTGTCTGAACACTAGCAGCAACATTTACAGATAGCGAAGGGCCATAAAGAGCTGCTTTCACTAAGCTGTAGATAATAAAATCAAGGTCTCTAATCGACCCAGGAATCTCCTTTTCATAACATGCTAACTGATTACCGACCACAATCCATCTACTACAATCTACTCCTGTAAATTCCACCCACGGAGAGACCGACCACAATAACTTTACAAATTTACGGCAGTCTTCATCTTTCACTTTCACTCCTTTCTTTGTTACTAACCTTTTTATCTGCTTAGCATAAACTTCTGTGTCACTATGGCGAACAATAGGAATACTGAAAGACTGACCCATTGTTGCTAACTAATCCAACCGGGCTTCTTGCTCCTCTGTGAGCAAGGCTGTAAAGTCTTCTACCCTCCTTCAGATCCCTGTTCAGGGGCACCACTTGTAACGACCAGCGTTACAATTAAGGGTAGGATATACTTACCTCTACAGGCTTCGGACGTCTCCGGCTCCCAGCCTCCACTGAGAGAAACTTCACAAATCACAGGACATGAAGATAAACTTATCTTACTTTATTGAGTTCTGCACTTACATTGTCTCTTAGGCTATGCTAATGGTGGCCTGGTCTCTTCTTCCTCTGCAGTCCCCCTTTATACTCTCTTTGTCCTTCCCCGCCTATGCCACAGCGAACCAATCATGTCCCATCCCGAAGGTCTCTGGTCTGAGCTGGCCTGCTATGATAGGACACTGGCCCGCGAGCCGTGTGCAGCGCCTGCAGATCGTGTGCAATATGCAAAACATCTATCATGTGACTTAGGCTCTATGGTCCTCCATCCCACTGTGTTCTGCTGCATCAGCACTGCCATATCAGCAGTGTTATGTCACATCCTGTGCTCAGCCATTCGGCCCCCAGATGGTCACGTGCATTCCTGCTGGCTATAAGCCCTGGGCCTTACACACATGAACCCATGATTTCATCCACAGTTGCTCCTTTTGACACAGAGCACAACCCTACAACAATTTGATGAAATATCTTCATAAGTTGTTGTTGTTGTTTTTTATTCACCTTTTGGAAATCAATCATTTAGTCATCTAGTATTGGGCCTTTGTGACTTCATCAAGGTCAGTCCTCAGACCATAGATACAAAATCCATTTCTGGGTCTATGATCCAGTTTAGTAGGACCTACCAAAGCTTCTATTCTTCAGGCACAGACTTCAAGACCTCATGGTTGTTTTTTTGTTTTGTTTTGTTTTGTGTTTTGTTGTTTGGGGGATTTTTTTGACAAGAAAATAAATCAAAGGAAGATTTTGCTATTTCAGTGCAAAACCACATCTGAATTGTGTTGTGGCTCAATAAGGAAATATAAATAAATCCTGGAATAAATGGCATGGCCCACATAGGAGGCTAACTTTAACCAATGAATAAGTGGAAAATTGTTCATTCAGTGTTTATTATGTACAAAGCACGAGAGCAGTTAGTAGATAGAGCACAGGTCTTGGAGTTAGGAGGACTTGAGTTCAAATGTGGCCTCAGATGCTTATTAGCTATGTGACCCTGGGCAAATCACTTAACCTTACTTGTCCTCTTCCCCCCCAAAAAAAAATCCAAACCCCAAACAAAAACAAACCCACTGAAAATTGATTGATATGTTTGCTTGCTATCACTTTTAGCTTGGAAAGCCTTATGTGAATTCATGCTGAGTGAAATGAATAGAAACAGGAGAACACTGTTTACAGAAACAACAACAATATTATTTTACAATTTGGTGATTCCAATAGATAATTCCAATGGAGTTGAGTTGGGAAATGTCATCTGGATCCAGAGAGAACTATGAAGACTGAATGTGGATCAAAGTACCATGTTTTCAATTTTGTTATTGTTGTTGTTTACTTTCTCATGGCTTTTTCTCTGATTTTTCTTACATAATATAACAAAATTAAATACATTTAAAAGAAATAATATTTCTATTTAATGATAAAAGAATAAAATTTAAAAGAATAACCTATATCAGACTGCTTTCTGTCTTGGGGAGGGGGAAGGTAAGGGAGGGAGAAAAATTTGAAATACAAAGTTTTATGGAAATGAATGTTGAAAACCATCTATATATGTATTTGGAAAAATAAAATACTATTTTAAAAAGTATTATACTACTTTTATTAGTAGTATAATAGATAAAAGTTCTGAATTTGACATCATGAGAATTTGAATCCAGCTTCTGACATTTGCTGATAACTTTTCTTAGCTTCAGTTTTCTGTAAAATCAAAATAATAATAGAATCTGTCTCACAGAATTTTTGAGAATAAAATAGGAAAAATTATAAACATTATTCAAACTTTATTAGTAATGGCTTCTTTGGCTAACATTTTTCTAAGGCTAAAATGGTAGGAGTAAATGGTATAGTGATTAATGAAAAACGTAGAATTTTAGAAAATCTCATATTGAGGTTAAAGTATGTATTTTTCTCTGAGAAAACAGTTCTAAAATTACATCTCAATCAATCAATAAGTATTATTAAGTATATTATCACCTGCTCTGTGAGGATACTATGTTAAACTCTGAATACAATGAATGAAACAAGATGTATTTCCTAAAATATCTATATTGTTATGGAAGATACAATATAAAAATATTAAAAGAATCAATACAAATAAATATAAAGTAGCTAAATACAAGATAGTGGAAGATGGAATGCTGTTTGTGAGGAAAGAAAAGAAGGTCAGGTTGGGAGGACGAATGTGCTATAATAGATAGAGCCCAGGACCAGAGTCAGGAAGACCTGAATTCAAACCTGGTCTAGCTATATGACCCTAGCCAAGCCACTTCACTTGTGTATGCCTCAGTAACCTCATCTATGAAATGTAGATAATATTAACATTTACTTCCAATGGTTATTGTGAGAATCAAATGAGATAATCCTTGTAAAGTAGTTAGCTCAATGCCTGGCACATAGTAGGTGCTATATAAATGATGATGATGATGATGATGATAAAACTTGAGAAATAGATTGAGGAAATGTTGTTAAAAGGCTCTAAAAGCTAAAGAAAGGAGTTTACATTTGATTCCAGAAGCAAAAGCAAGCTACTGGTATTAGTTGGATGAAGGAATGACCATCACATCCATGCATAAGAAAAGTCACTTGGCATGAGTATGGAGTAGAAACTAAAAAGAAGAGAGCCTTGAGAAGGGGAGATTAATTAGGAGATTGTTGTTATAATCCAGAGGAGGCATAATGAGGGACTGATTCAATAAAAGCAAAAGATTTGTCCACTGATCATATATGTGGGATGAAGGAAAGTAAAAAGTCAAGATGGTACCATATCTTAGAGAATGGAAGAATAAACAAATATGTGTTCATATATATGCATATATATGCATATATATATAATTTATTTTTAATTTACATATATAGAGAGTAAATGAGAGGCAGGCATAGCATTAAGCATTAAGACAGATCAGAAAAGGCTTCTTATAGAAGATGGGATTTTAGCTGGGACTGTTTAAAAGGTTTGAGGAGAAAGATATAAATTCAATTTTTTAATATGCTGAGTTTGAGATATCTACAAGATATTCCTTTGAAATGTCCAACAGACATTTTTCTAGAGAGAGAAATGATGTCTTCAGAATGCAGATTGAAGTATATTTTTTCTCCTTTTTTCCCCTAGTTTTGTTAGCTAATGGCTAAGGAACTAAAGAAGAAATGTGTTTTTCATGACTTTCTATTTGTAATTGGTTTGTTTTTCTTCTCTTCCCAATAGGTGGGGGAGGAATAGCAAAGGGAAAGAATCTGGAATTGAAAATAAAATAAAACTGAAAATTAAAAAAAAAAAGAATTGTCCAATAGGCAACTGGTGATCTGGGTTGAAGCTCAGAATAGAGAGGAGACCTAGATATCTGGGAGTCATCAGCATGAGGATGAGAATTAAGTCCATGGGAACCAAGTATAAAAAGAGTGAATAGAGTAAATAATATAGAACCTAAGGCATAGCCATATTAAGTGTTCTTAACATTAACAAGCTTTGTATTCATGGTATAAATTCAACCTCATTATTGTATACAGTCTGTGATATGTAAATGAAGTCTTGCTGATATTTTATCTAATATTTTTCACTGATATATATTAGGAATACAATTTTCTTTTTCTGTTTTGACTCTTCTGCTTTAGTTATCAAGACTACATTTGTGTCATAGAAGAAATTTTTAGAAACCCTTCTTTTCCTATTTTTTTCAGTTTTATTTGATAATGGAATTATAAATTATGTTATAATTAAAAATTTTTATTTGATATTGAAATTATAAATATTTAACAGAATTAGTTTATAAATCCAACTGGTCCTGATTTTTTTTCCTTTGGGAGTTAATAGTTTGTTCAATTTTTTTCTGAAATTAGATTATTTAAGTCCTTAAGTCTAATTTCATTAATCTGAACATTTTATATTTTTGTAAATATTCAATTATTTCTTTGAAATTGTTATTTTAATTCCTACAATGTGAATGAAATTATTGCTAATGATTTATTTCTTCTTCATAGGTTGTAAATTGACCTTTTTGCCTTCGATACTGGCAATTTATTGTTGTTTAATAAATTCAGCTAATGTTTTATATATTTTATCAGCACAGAGTCCTTTAGAATTTATAAGGAGGGAGAGAGAGAGGGGAAGGGGAGGAGGAGGGAGAGGAGTGAAAGAGAAGGTGGAGAGAGAGGGGGAAGTGGAAGAGAAAAGGGGAGAGGGACAGGGGAAGAGGGAGGAGAGGGAGAGACAGAAAGAGAGGAGAAGGAGAAGGAAGAAGAGGAGGGAAGGAGGGGGAGAGACAGAGAGACAGAGACACAAAGACAGAGACAGAGAGACAGAGAGAGATAGAGACACAGAAACAGAGAGAGACAGAGAGAATAATTGCAGTTACCATATTTTGGGATCAAGGACACATAGAGGGTTTGACTTCAGAAGAAAAGTTCATCTCATTATCAAAATTTTGACAATGAATTTTGACAAGTAAATGAATGTGAATGAAATGAACAATAAATTGAATTGCTATGTAATTATAATAACCAAGCTTTGTTCTAGGGATAGCAGGGTTCCTTTCTTACAGCAATGGAGGAACCAAGGCACAAAATTTGCATATGTGGCCAGCAATTGGTTTTGACCTACATTTTTTAAAAATTAAATTATAAAAGAAGGCTCACTAGGTTGTAGAGATTGAAACTGGGTAGGCATAAGGGGAGAAAGGCACAGGGCAGGACAGAATATAATGTGAAACAACTGTGATATAAAGGAACAAATATATCAGTTTGTATTCCAGGTGCATTTAATTATAACTTTTGTGTTTCTACAAAGGAATATAATAATAATTATTAAAAATTATAACATATCAATGGCAATATAACAAGGTGAATTATGAGCATCAGAATACATGTAAATTTCATTTTCTCACTCTTTCTCTACTTAGTATCAAGACTCACCTGTAGTACACTTGACATCATTTCCCAACCATCTGCACTTTCCAAGACAGACCTAGGTCCAACGCTCTGCTACTAATCCTCAATCAGACAGCAAATATAAAAGCCTCTCCCACATACAAATAAGCTTTCTCTCAGTCCATATTAGATATAGTAGTCTCACATCACTACTCAGTTCACTTTGATTTCATTTGCATAGCTTCCTTGGGACTGAATTAGAGAATGATGGTTTTGGATATGAAACAGAATGGAAAGAAGTCTACAACTGTAGCAAAATGGGAGGCCAGACTTGGAATTGAGAAAAGTTGGGATCGAATCTTCTCCTAGACATTTATTAACTTGGCCAAGTCACTTAATATCTTCCAATCTGTTTCCTGTTCTATAAAATGGGAATAATAATAGCATCTACATTAAAAGGTTGAAAGGTTTTGAGGATCAGGTGCAATTTCATATACATACATACATACATATAAGTATATATATATATATATATATATATATATATATGTATATGTGACTTTGCCAAGGCAAAGGCACTATATAAATGTTAGTTACTGAGACATCAGTCTATAGTTTCTCCTAAGATATTGTCATCTTTTTAAGTATGGCTTAGATAGAACATATCCTTAGACAAGTTGCTATCCTGCTGTTATTATTTTCCATTTAAATGTTTTACAGATTGTAGTTTTGCAAGTAGACAAAATAACTGCTTTTTGGTTGAATATAAGTATTAAGATGGGAGCTCATTCCCTGCAGGGTCACTGGAAGCATCCTTGGTACAATTTTACAAGCAGATGGGACAACTGGGATGATGTGGATCTCAGGCTATTTTCATCTCCTCTGTGAGGGCTTCCTCTGTCGTTCCTTATATCATGGTGTTAATAAGTATATAATTTTTGCAATAAACATTAGAAACATTAGGGCAACCAATTGGAACAGTGGAGATCTTTATATCTGGAGTCAGAAAGACCTGAGTTCAAATCCAGCCTGAGATACTAGCTGTGTGACTCTGGGCAAGTCATTTAACCCTATTGCTTCAGTTTTCTCATCTGTAAAATGATCTAGAGAAGGAAATGGCAAACCATTCCAGTATCTTTGCCAAGAAAACCCCAAATGGGATTGTGAAGTCAGACATGACTTTACTGAATAATTAGAAATATTATTCTTAAGTTTTTAAGGATTGATGTTATAATTGGTTGGTTGTAGGCAAGAGTTTGGTCTTTGATAATGGTCCCATTCCATGAAAGGTTATGGTTTTGTAGGCTGTATTTATGATATGGAGATTTGTCATGAAAATAACAACTAACATGCCTATAGCACTTACTATGTACCAGGAACTATATTAAGTGTGTTAAAAATATTATGTCATTTGATCTTTACAAAAACACTGGGAGGTAGATGCTTTTATTATCCTCATTTTTACAGATGAAAAAACTGAGGCAAAAAGTAGCTGGCAGTGCCATGTTCCATAGTGTCTACTATTTCTTTGCATTGATCACAAAGCCTGTGTCTCATTGAGGAAAACTCTTCTGTAATTTCTGGTGGTGAAGACCTGGTCTTGAATTATTATGTTCATTTTATAAAAACATTACTTTCAATATTCCTACGAGATAAGTAGTATGAGTATTATCTCCATTTTACAATTGAGGAAACTGAGGCTGAAAAAGTTTAAATTATTTATATTTACCCAAGGAACTCAAAGGTAACATTTGAATCCAAAACTTTGAACTCTAATGATTCTTTTACTATAGCAAGTTCAAATTCTATAACAAAGGAAAAAGGGAAATCTAATTCCTAGAAATAAAGAGAAAGCAAATAACCTCCAGATATGAACCCATAGATATTAATGAAAGAGAAGACTATGAAAGATAAGACCCACTTTTCTTTATAGGACTACAAGTTCACAAGATTTTTAAGTGTTAATTTAAAAAATTTTTTCCATAAGACTCTTGGCAAAAACATTTAGAAAACATTAAAAACATCAGAGTAGTAGAAGTTCTGTGGTTCTTTCTAGGGAGACTGAAGAACCATCGGGGAAAGAGGTAGGTCAACTCTTGGCTTCTCATTTCAAAAAAAGTAGGTGACAAAGCACCCAAATGTGCCTCTATGAAATTATGCCAGCAAACTGTCCATTGGGGAATTGTAGATACTACATAGTCCTATGTCTATGCATCTGCTCATTCTTGGAAACTTCCTCAACCCCAAATCAAGACTTGTGCTTGGCTTTTCTTTTCTGATTCACCTTCCTTGCCCTGCTTTTTTTCCCTTCTATTCTAATTAATGGATAGGAGAAGAAGAGAGGCCTTATGTTCATGCTTTGGATTTTTTTTTAATCAATCAATGGTTAAGGGTCTCATGTTGTGTTATTGGTTTGTTGATAGATAAAATAGGCTATATTTTCCACGTGCTTTAAGGATGACAAAGTGAGAATAAGTAATGCCATTTCCAAAATGAGATGGCACTAAAGTAGGCCACGCAGATCTAGTTTTGGCACTAAAGTAGGCCACGCAGATCTAGTTTTGGCAAATAAACCTGACACACTCATCCAATAAACCATGAAATTCAGCACATATGCCTGTTGTATAATGAAGTTACCATCTCTCAGAGGGAAAGTTGGGAGCACATGCTCTCTTAGCTCAAATTCCCAGATGGGGCAGGATGCTTTGTGCAGCTCTGTGTGTGTGTGTGTATGTGTAGTCTTGGGGGACTGGCTTCTGTTTCCTCTTGAATCCTTTTGAAGAATCTAGGCCTGAAAAAAACAGGATATTAATTCTGTAACAGTAGGATAATAGAGGAAAGGGACCTGAAAAGCCAAGTAGTCCTGCGACATCAGCTTGAAGCCTGAGACTTATAGGAGTTCAGGGACCTAGCCAACATCACCCATCTAATATATATTGAAAGTAGGATTCTTAAATGTCTTGGAGAACAAAGTATATGTATGTGAAGGAGGGCAGCATGGAGATGAAAACATACTCAAGCCACAGCCTCCCATTCCCACTGATAGCAAAATTAAAGAACCTACATGACCCTGCCTGATTAAGACCCAGTTGATTTAATAGTGTGGCCCACTGCAAAAGAGTAAATCATTTTTTCAAAGCCAAGATGGGCCTTTCCATAATATGCATTAACTCATAGATTACCCTAAGTATCACTCTGGTGCTCAGACTTGGCCTAAGCTGTTTTTAAAAAGGAAAAATGTTGGTTGGTGCTTACAAAGTCTGTTGCTAGTTAGTTTGCTTGGTTGGATGGATCTCAGTTTCATCATTTGTAAAATATGAGTTGCTTAATGGAGACAGCTAAGTGCTGAACCTCGAGTCAGGAATACCAGAATCTATTCTTGCCTCACACACTTACTGGCTTATGTGAAGTTGGAGATGTGTTGGGTCCAGCTGGGTCCAGCTCTTGGGTCAGTGTGTTCACACCTCAAAAATAAGCAAAGACTATAAAACAGGGCTTGATTCATTAAGCTTAAAAAAGTGATAGAGAAAATGTTAATAATGCAAATTAATCTGAAAATATGTCCTGAATACATTTCCCTCTAGATAGTCAACTGTTCAATATTTAGCAGCATATCACTGGCAGCTAAGTGGCTCAGTGGATGGAATTCCAGTGTTAAGAGTCAGGAAAACTTGAATTCAAATTTAACTTCAGACAAGCTCTTTGATTCTGGACAAGTCACTTCAACTCTGTTTGCCTCAATTTCCTTTTCTGTAAAGTGGGAATAGTAATAGCACCTAACTCCCAGTCAGTATGAAGCTCAAATGAACTAATAAATTACCAAAGTGTTTAGCACAATCTAGCACATAGCAAGTACCATATAAATGGTACTTTTCTTACAATTCAAGAGTATTGAGGTAATGGTGGATGGAGTTCCTGACCTGAAGTTAGAAAGACTCATTTTCATGAGTTCAAATCCAGCCTCAAAAATTTACTACCTGTATGATCCTGGACTAGTCATTTGCCTCAATTTCCTAATTTTTAAAATAAGCTGGAGAAGGAAATAGCAAACCATTTCATGTCTTTCCAAGGAAATCCCAAATGGGGTCAAGAAGAGAATGACTGAAATGACTGAACAATAACATTCTTACAATTGCTGTAAAAATTACCACTGTATATGACTTTGTCAAGTCACTTAACCAAGTCTCTGTTCCTCAGTTTCTTCATCTATAATATGAAGGACTGAATTCAAAGGCCTTTGAGGTCCTATCTAGCGCTAAATCAATAATCATGTGAAAAGAAGAAGATTGAATTAGAACTTTAGAGTTCTCTCCCTTAGTTCTAAATTCATGATTTTCTGATCTAGAATCATCGTTATTCCATCTTTTCAGATTGTGACTATATAATATATGTATTCAGTGTTCTAAGGAAGACAGCAAAGTCTAGTGGTTGGAAGATGGGCCCAGGAGTTCTACATTTCAATTCCCTCTTTGATCATTGACTCACTAAATTTAAGCAAGTCAAATTTCAACTTTTCTGGATTAAAGCTTTTCCAATGAAGATGATAATGACTTCCTAGAAAGAGGCCAAGAACACTGACACTTATAAGGAAGAAGGCAGCAGCAGAATGAATCATTTCTAAAAATTGGAGGAATTAACTGAGGGGCAAGAACAAAATAAACATATAGAGATTGGCATAAAAGAAAGGAAAAGATGGATTATAGGCCAATACCCAGAAGGACAAAATGTCTGTGCAATGTTGGACAAGTCAATCCTTCTGGGCCTCAGTTTCCTCATAGGCAAATTTGGGAGTGGGGAGGGAGGAGTTGAACTAGCTACAACTAGAAGAGACTTTTAAAATCACCTAATTCAATTCCCTCATTTACAGATAAGAAAATGAAAACTTTCACAAATAATGTGTCAGGAAAGGATTTGAATCCAGGTTCTCAGGAGGTGGTAGAGCTGTATTATTCTTACTATTTTACAGAATGTTGACTTGTAATCTGTCAACCATTAAGCATTTACCAAGTACTTGCTATGTGCCTAACACTTTCATAAAGGATAGAAAAACAATCAGACAAAAACAATTACTATCTTCAAGGAACTTACATTCTTTTGGCAGAGATGACATTTATATGAATAGGTATATTCAAGAGGCATATAGTAACCTTAGAGCAACTTAAACAATTGAGAAAAACTTACTGCAGAAGGTCTGGAAAAGCTCTGAGTTGTCTGAAAAGAATCCAGAGATTCTTATAGGGAAAGATGAGGAGGAAGTGCATTCCTTAGCAATGAGGACACTGGTGAAAAGGCACAAAAGATGAGAGATGAGGTAGGAGAGAAACAGCAAGTAGACCCCAATGCTATAGGCTGGCCGATAGAGAGAAGAATGAAAGCTATGTAGATTGAACAGCGTGGAAGGAGCCAAGCTTTGAAAAATTAAAATATCCTCCAAAGTTAAAGGATGGACACTTGATTTTATTGAGATGAGGAGAGGGTGGACCAGTATGTTACAAAAATTGCTGTCCAGCTAAGTTTAGTATAGAACGTCTGAGGAAGAGAGACCTATTAGATGCCTTTTGCACTAGTCTGGGTAAGAGATGCTAAAGATCCTTCCTAGGAAAATGGTTGTTGTGTTACAGAAAAGGGGACAAATAAGAGATCTATTGTGGAGGTAGAAGCAACAAGTTTTAACAATGGATTGTATTTATGAAAAAAAAGAGTTTGAGGATTATACCTAAGTTTGTGGACCAGGAAATGGGGGAGGAGGGTACCACCATTACCAATAATAGGGGAAAATGAGAATAGGTACAGTTAGATGGGAGTCAGGAAGACTTGACTTCAAATCTGTCCTCAGACATATAGTAGCTCTATGACCTTGGGTAAATCATTTAATCCTGATTGCCACCAATAAAATAAAATAAAATAAAATAAAATAGGGAAGTTCAGAATAGGGAAATAATAGAGAATCTCAGAATAATTCTGTTTGGGAAATGTTGAGATTAAGATGCTTACAGGAAATCCAGTTAAAGATGTCTAATAAACAATTGGTTATGAGGTCCTGGAGTTCAGAGGACTCCAGGTGTTGAATGGCTACAGAACACACATGCACACATGTGCATGTGCACACACACACACACACACACACACACACACACACACACACACATTTTTTTCAAATGAAGAAACTGGGGCCAAGAAAGGAACCTAAAATCATACAATCAGTCAAGTAGCAGAACTAACCTTCAAATCCAAGTTCTTTGACTCCAAATTTGGAATCAAATTGGAAAGAATTTCCCATTAGACTACAGCAAGCAAAGCCTGGAACTATTTGCTCCTGGTCATAGCCAGGAAAATAGTAATAATTACAGCTAAAAACCAAAAAGCAAACATGGTGGGGGAACTATATGTTGAAAGTCTGGTATAGTAGAAATTTGACTTCAAAAGTCTTGAGTTAAAATTCTGGTTATGTCACTTGAGTCACTTGAGTCAGTTCCATCAAATTTGAAATCAGAAGACTCAGTACCAATCTTCTTTCCACCACTCATTTAGCTTTGTAACTTGGGTAAATAACTTTACTGAACTTTAATTTCCTCACTTATATGATAGAACTAATAGTCTCTTCTTTACATACCTCACAAGGATATTGTGAAGATCAAATGACTTAATGCAAGTAACAGGTTTTATGTAAATGGCTATATAAATGTGAGTCATTAGGATGAGTATGATCATTTGTTGATTTCCCTAAGGCTGTAAGAGGAAAATAGGGAGGCTGATGGTGGGAGCTGGAGTGTGAGGCCAAGGAAGTCATCAACATGCTAAGCCACCTTAGAAATGATACAGCATAAGAGCATGAGCGAAAGGATAAGTAGGCAAATGCTCATAGAGAATTGTGTGATTATGTAATTATTAAGGAAGACTCTGACAGAAGAATTTGCAGTATCAGATGCCAAACATGATACAAGCTTTGGAAAACAGAAGAAAATAAATGATAATTATACTAGAACTTTGTAGTAATCCCTGAATAATCCAGGAATTGTTTTTAGTGCCATACCACACAACCTTTTGAAAAACTAGAAATTTTTTAATACCATACTACATAAGTATTTTAAAATTAAAATGGTGGCCAAAGATGACCAGTTAAATGATAAGGAAACAATGTAAAACTTTAAATTAACTATATGGAATAAAGCAACTATATCAAACTCAGTTAGATATGGGGTCACTAATCATGTTGATTCCATATTGACTTAGTTTTTAAATATAATTTTATTTATGTCTTATTGTATTTTTATTTATTTTGTTAAATATTTCCCAATTACAAATCAATCTGGTTAGAGCCTACAGTCAGGAGTGTTGTGGGACTCTCCATGCTTGATTCCTCTGGTGTAGAGGATAGATGTTGGAGGGAGCTGTGAATGGAACTAAATGGAATTGTGGGCAGAACTGATTTAGAAGTGGAAAGGACTTTAAAGATCATCTCTGGTACTTTAACTCTCTCATTTTAAAAATCAAGAAACTGAGTCTCAGAAAGTGAGAATGATCAGCCAAACTCAGAGCTAGAATGTGAAACCCTTATCCTAAGACTTTAAATCTCTCATTCTTTCCTAAGATGTTTTCTAACCTTGAAGGAAGAAAATAATCACTTGGGAAGTCAGAATAAAAGGAAAGCTGTATATAAAGCTCATAGAATCATATATTTAGTGCTAGAAGGGACCTTAGAGATCATCAAGTTCAACCCTCTTAGGATTGAAAGAAGATGAAGAAACAGGAATGTCCAGAGACTCACCCAGTATGATATAGGTTCTAATAGCTGATCCAGAATTCAAATCCATTCAAATCCAAATCCAAATCCAGCCTACAGACTTGTAGGGCAGAAGTTACTTGAGAGAAAGGGAAAGGTTGGCAGCAAGTTCACAGAGGTTACCCTTGCCTCATTTCAAGAATTCCTACAGATCTTTCCTTTCAGGTAAATCTCACTTCTTGATGCTATAAATAAATAGGAGCTGATTAAACTTTTCTCTAACTATGAGTTCAGCACATCTTGTATTATTGTCTAGTAATAAAAATTAAGAGAGGCATCCTCTGCAGTTCAAAAATTCATTTCTGGATTTCAGTTTCATCTGTGAAATAAAGGGATGAGCTGGGATTAGTGGGATGTAAACAAATGGAAGCACAAGATCTGGGTTCAAATATTATCTCAGATCCATGTGATTCTGAACAAACACACTGACCTTTCTTGGCTTCAGTTTCTTTAGCTGTAAAATGGAGGTGGGGAAAGTAATTGATCTCTAAGTCTTTATTCTTCCTAATACATATGTATGTATATATACAGAAAGAGAAACTGAGGGAAGGGGAGACAGTATATATTGGATCTGCATTAGGGGAGGAAATTTCCTCACTGGGAGTTTCCTATCCCAGTGAAATCACAAATTTGGTAAAAGCACACACACACACACACACACACACACACACACACACACACAAATACATACTGATTCTGGATGTAAAATAAAGAGACAAAAACAAAGTAGTATGCTTGTCAATAATGCTGGATTTGGACTCAAAGGTCCTGGGTTCAAATCTTGTTTCTTGTTCAAATAGTTCATAATCACTATATGTGAAAACTTGGACAAGTTATTTAAGCTCTCTCAGTCTGTTTCCTGATAATGATTAAGCTAGGCTAACTGATCTCTAAGTTTCCTTTCAACCATAAATATGATCCAATGAATACCCAAAAGGAGAAATCTTGGACATAGGAGGCATTTATCAATTGCTTTTTCATTGATTCAGCAAGATTGGACATGATGGAATTGATAAGATTGCTATGTAAGATACTCATATGATGAAAAAAAAGAGTCATACCTTTTAAAATTTGCTTTATTCTATAGGTGAAGAACTCAGGAATTTCATTTTCTGGACTAATCTTCTATGTAATTGATCTACATGAGGTAATACTTCTATATTAAAAATGAACAAAGGTGAAGCTTGCAAACAACAAAACTACAGAGAATTCTTAAACAGTTATAAAAAATCGGATTCTAGGGGGGGCAGAGCTAAGATGGCGGAGTGAAAAGGTGACTTTCTGCCTCTCCTCCAATCTTCTCTCAAATCAACAATAAAATAAGCCTCTGAACTGATCTTCAAGTCAACGAACTCAGAAATATTTGGGCACGGCTCTCTGGAGAACTTCATATCAGGTTAGTCGGACTCGGACAGAGAGACAAATAGACGATCCCTGTGCAGGCCGGAAGTGAGGGTGGGACTCAGCTCAGCTCATCCTGGAAGAAATTCCAAACTCCAAACTCCAAATTCCAAACACCTGGAGTTTATCTGAGGCACTCCGGACACTCTGCCCTGATTGGGGACAGGTGTTCTGCAACACTTGCCTTATTTAAGGAGTAATTCGGACTTAGTCCTAGCCCCCACCGGCCCAGCACCTTAAGTCAACTCGCCGAAGTGCCCCAGGGCAAAGCGTCTTCAGCGGAGGTTTTTTTTTTCCCCTACCTTAAAGAGATATCCACTCTGTCTAAAAAAAAAAAAAAATGATGAAGAAGCAAAAGAGAGCTCTCACCATAGACAGCTTTTATCAAGGCAAAGAAACGACCTCAGATACAGAGGTTTCTTTAGACAAAAATCCAGAAAAAAACAGCAAGGACCATCACTGGTCCCCGTTTCAAAAGGCTTTTCTGGAAGACTGCATAAAGAACCTCAAAAGAGAGCTGGAGGATAAATGGGAAAATAAACTGAAATCAGTACAAGAAGGATACAGTATCTTGCAAGAAGGATATGATGCTCTGCAAAAGAGATATGAAAAAGACACCAATTTATTAAAAAATAAAATTAGTGAAGTGGAAAAAGAGTGCAGTGAACAAATTGGCCAGTTACAAAAGGAACTTAAAAAGGTAACTGAAGAAAACAACACTTTAAAAATAAGAATTGAACAAATGCAAGTGAATGACTCACTAAGACTTGAAGAATCAGTCAAACAAAAACAAAAAAATGAAAAATTAGAAGAAAATATGAAATATCTCCTAGGAAAAACAACTGACTTAGAAAATAGATCTAGGAGAGACAATCTAAGGATTATTGGACTTCCTGAAAGCCATGATCAAAAAAAGAATCTAAACACTATCTT
>JAJPUD010006168.1:36286-50113 GCA_023553655.1 Myrmecobius fasciatus
TCTAATTTTCTTTTTTTTATTATTAAAGCTTTTTATTTGCAAAACATACGCGTGGGTAATTTTTCAATTGACCCTTGGAAAACTTTCTGTTCCAAATTTTTCCCTCCTTCCCCCCATCCCCTGCCCTAGATGGCAAGTAGTTCAATACATGTTAATTATGTTAAAATATATGACAAATCCAATATATGTATACATATTTATACAATTATCTTGCTGCTGAAGAAAAATAAGATCTAGAAAGAAAAAAACCTGAGAAGGAAAACAAAATGCAAGCAAACATCAACAGAAAATGTGAAAATGCTATGTTATGGTCCACACTCAGTTCCCACAGTCTTCTCTCTGGGTGTATATGGCTTTCTTCATCATTGAACAATTGGAACTGATTTGAAACATGTCATTGTTGAAGAGAGTTACATCCATCAGAATTGATCATCATATAGATTGTTGCCATGTATAATGATCTCCTGGTTCTGCTCATTTCACTTAGCATCAGTTTATGTAAGTCTCTCCAGGCCTCTCTGAAATCATCCTGCTGGTCATTTCTTACACAACAATAATATTCCATAACTTTCATATACCATAATTTATTCAGCCATTCTCCAACTAATCCATCCAGTTTCCAGTTTCTAGCCACTACAAAAAGGGTTGCCACAAACAGTTTTGCACATGTAGGTAGGTCCCTTTCCCTTCTTTAAGATCTCTTTGGGAGTAAGAAACACTGCTGGGTCAAAGGGTATGCAGAGTTTGATAACTTTTTGAGCATAGTTCCAAATTGCTCTCCAGAATGGTTGGATTTGTTCACAGTTCCACCAACAATGTATCAGTGTCCCAGTTTTCCCATATCCCCTCAAACACTTTTCTATATTTTTTCCTGTCATCTTAGCCAATCTGAGAGGTGTAAAGTGATATCTCAGAGCTGTCTTAATTTGCATTTCTCTGATCAATAGCAATTTGGAGCACCTTTTCATATGACTAGAAATAGTTTTAATTTCATCATCTGAAAATTGTCTGTTCATATCCTTTGACCATTTATCGATTGGCAAATGGCTTGACTTCTTATAAAGTTGGGTCAATTCTCTCTATATATCAATTCTTTATATATTTTAGAAATTAGGCCCTTATCAGAATCCTTACATGAAAAAATGACTTCTCAATTTAATACTTCCCTTCTGTTTTTGTCTGCATTAATTTTGTTTGTACAAAACCTTTTTTAACTTAATATAATCAAAATTATCTATCTGGTGTTCAATTATGAGTTCTAGTTCTTCTTTGGACACAAATTCCTTCCTTCTCCACAGATTGAGAGGTAAACTATCTTATGTCCCTCTAATTTGCTTATAATATCACTCTTTATGTCTAGATCATGAACCCATTTAGATCTTATCTTGGTATGTGATGTTAGGTGTGGGTCAAGGCCCTAATTTCTTTCATACTAGTTTCCAATTTTCCCAGCAGTTTTTGTCAATTAGTGAGTTCTTATCCCAAAAGTTGGGGTCTTTGGATTTGTCAAACACTAGACTGCTATAGTTATTGCCTATTTTGTCCTGTGATCCTATCCCATTCCACTAATCGACTACTCTGTTTCTTAGCCAATACCAAATGGTTTTGATAACCACTGTTTTATAATGTATTTGTAGATCTGGCACAGCTAGGCCACCTTCATCAGCATTTTTTTTCATTAATTTCCTTGAAATTCTTGACCTTTTGTTCTTCCAGATGAACTTTGTTACTAATATTTCTAGATCTGTAAAATAATTTCTTGGGAGTTTGATTGGAATGGCATTATATAAGTAGATTAATTTAGGTAGTATTGTCATTTTTATTATATTCGCTTGGCCTACCCATGAGCACTTGATATTTTTCCAATTGATTAGGTTTGATTTTATTTGCGTGGAAAGTGTTTTGTAGTTTTGTTCATATAGTTCCTGACTTTCCCTGGGCAGATGGATTCCCAAATATATTATACTATCGACAGTTATTTTGAATGCAATTTCTTTTTGTATCACTTGTTGCTGAACTTTGTTAGTAATATATAAAAATACTGATTATATCTGTGGATTTATTTTGTATCCTGCAACTTTGCTAAAGTTGTGAATTGTTTCTATGCTGTTACTCATTCTGGATGAAGTCTGAGGTGATAAAGAATATTTCTAAGACAGAAAAAAACACTACCACAGAACTTAAAAGGAAGGGATAATGAGGTGGGGCAACCTTGGGGTTCCAGGACCTGAGTTTAAATCCAGCCTCAGACACTTGACACTTACTAGCTGTATGACCCTGGGTAAGTTACCCTAACTGCCTCAAAAAAAAGTTAAGAAGGGAGGAAAAAATAACAGAAGAAAAGTAATGAAAATATTTTAGGAAAATATATGCATTTCTAGGGCAGCTAGGTGGTGCAGTGGATAGAGCACCAGCCCTGAAGTCAGAAGGACCTGAGTTCAAATCTGGTCTCAGACACTTAATACTTCTTAGCTGTTTAATCCTGGAGAAGTCACTTAACCCCAATTGCTTCAGCAAAATATAGATATGGATACAGATATAGAGATAGATATGCATTTCCCCCTGAGATTATTTATTTCTGGTTTTTTTCAAAATTAGAAAAAATACCTGAAAAATAATTTTTGAAGATACACATGTCTAAAAATTTATCACATAATAAGTTCACAAACTACAAAAGAACTATATAAGAAAGATCTTAACATCATCAATAGCCATGATGGTATGGTTACTGATCTAGAAACATACTTCCTAGAAAAAAAAAAAGTCAAGTGGGCCTTAGGAAGCATTGCTACAAAAAGACTAGTGTAGAATTAGAGGGACAGAGCCAAGATGGCAGAGAGCAGATACAGTTTTCTGTGATCTTCTCTGATCTTCTCTAAAAACAAGAACAGATTAAGCTTCTGAACTGATTTTTGAGTGACAGAACCCACAAATATTTGGAGTACAACACATTTCCAGAAGAAGACACTTTGGAAGAACTTCAGAATAGATCTGTTTCAACTGGGCAAGAGGACAGTCTGCTTAACCCAGACCACAGTGTAGGGAGCCCAGGGCAAGGAACTGGGGTAGGGAGCCAGAGTATTGTGGTTGCCTGCACAGCAGGGAATCTTCTGTGGGACTATTAGGCTACTCTGAAAGCCACTAAAGCTGAAGAACATGGGACCTAGCCATGATTACCTAGCATTGGAAGTCAGTCAGAAACAGCAGCCCCAGGGCAAACTAAAGGGTTTTCACACCTTTGCCATAAGAGCAGATCTTGGAGAATTCTGGCAAGATGTCGGAGTGAAGATGTGACTCTCTGTGTCTTCCTCTGACCTTCTCTCAAATCAACAATAAAATAAGCCTCTGAACTGATCTTTAAGTCAATGAATCCAGAAATATTTGGACTATGAAACACTGCTTGCAGAAGTTACCTCTGAAGAACTTCATAGCAGGTCTGTTTCAGTCGGGCAGCGGGGTAAGCAGTTTGCTTGGTGCCACTCCAGAACAGAGGGTAGCTCCAGAACAGAGGGCAGAGAACTTGATGGAACTCACCTCAGTGGGGCAGAAACTCCAAATAACCGGGGAGTGTATCTGAGGCACTCAGGACACTCTGCCCTGATTGGGGGCAGGTGTTTTGGCATATTTGCCTTTTATAAGGAGCAAATTGGGCAAAGTCCTAGCCCCACCAACCTAGCACCAGAAGTTAATTAGCAGAATTGCCCCAGGGCAAACTACCATAGCCATTGCTTCTAGGCTTTAAACAGACCCCAAGCTTTCAAAAAATGAATAAGAAGCAGAATAGAGCTCTCACCATAGACATCTTTTATCAAGAGAAAGAAGGGCAGAACCCAGATCTTGAGGTTCCTGTAGGCAAAGCAACTCCAGAGGAAGCCATCAAAGGAAATATAACCTAGTCCCCTTCCCACAAGGCCTTCCTGGAAGATTACATAAAAAATCTCAAAAGAGACCTAGATGATAAATGGGGAAATGAACTGAGATCAGTGCAAGAAGCCCTCCAAAAGAGATATGATAAAGACACCAATTTATTGAAAAACAAAATTGGCGAATAGGAAATAGACAAAAATGCGGTGAAAAACAAAATTGGTGAAGTGGAAAAAGTATGCAATGAACAAATTGGCCAGTTACAAAAGGAGCTAAAAAATGTGACCAAAGAAAAAAACGCATTAAAAATAAGAATTGAACAAGTGCAAGTGAATGACTCAATAAGACTTCAAGAATCAAACAAAAACAAAAAAATGAAAAAATAGAAGAAAATATGAAATATCTCCTAGGAAAAACAACTGACTTGGAAAATAGATCTAGGAGACACAATCTAAGGATTATTGGAATTCCTGAAAGCCATGATGAAAAAAGGAATCTAAACACTATATTCCAGGAAATCCTGAAAGAAAACTGCCCTGATGCTTTATGATCAGAAGGTAAAATCTCCATTGAAAAAATTAACTGTTCACATCCTGAATGAGACCCCAAAATTAGAACCCCAAGGAATATCATGGCTAAATTTCAGAACTATCACATCAAGGAAAAGATATTGCTAGCAGCTAGAAAGAAACAATTCAAATACGGAGGATCATAATTAAATCACACATGATTTGTCAGCCTCCACATTGAAGGATTGAAGGGTCTGGAACCAGATATGCCAAAAGGCAAAGGAACTTGGATTACAGCCAAGAATAACCCTATCCAGCTAGAATGAGCATTATCTTCCAGGGAAGAAGATGGTCATTTAATGATATAGGAGAATTTCACCTATTTCTAACCAAAAGACCAGATCTGAACAAAAAATTTGACCTCCAAACACAGAACTCAAGAGAAGAATAAAAAGGTAAAAAGGAAAGGACTCTTGAGAACTTTATGTCTATTATGGAGATATTTAAAGATTGGGGGTATAATTTGATATTACTTTGATAATATGAAAAAGAAAACTAGAGGGGGAAAGGCTATCATACTGGGGGAAAGAGGGAAAAGGTGGTAAAATAAGGTTTAAAAAAAAGGAGGTAAAAATAAGGTAAAATCTCATGAAGAGGCAAAGAAAACCTAATATAATTGAGAGAAAGAAGGGAGGGAGATGAGCATTGTGTAAATTTTACTCTCATCAGTTTGAGTTGTAAAAGTGTATATCAGACACTTTTGTTTTCACAGAGAAACTTGTCCGTCGCTATAGGGAAGTGGGAGGGAAAGGAGGAAAAGAAAGGAAAAATAGAAGGGAAATTAGGAAAGGAGTAAAAAATGGGGAAGTGCTCTAAAAGGGGGAGGTTTGTTTGGAAGAGATGGTCATTAAAAGCAAAATACTGAGGAGGGGGGGAAGGGAGAAAGGGGAAAGGAAAGGGAAAAACATAACTTGGATAAATAAGATGGCAGGAAATACAGAATTAGTTATTCTAACTGTGAATGTGAATGGGATGAACTCTCCCATAAAGCAGAAGCGAATAGCAGACTGGATAAAAAACCATAATCCAACAATATGTTGTCTACAAGAAACACATCTAAAGCATAGTGACACATACAGGGTGAAGGTAAAAGGCTGGAGCAGAATCTATCATGCTTCAAGTGAACAAAAAAAAGCAGGGGTAGCAATCCTGACCTCAGATCAAGTAAAAGCAAAGATAGATCTAATCAAAATAGATAAGGAAGGAAACTATATTTTATTAAAGGGTACCATAAATAATGTAGCAATATCAATACTAAATATATATGCACCAAGTGGTATAGCATCCAAATTCCTAGGGGAGAAATTAAGAGAGATGCAAGAAGAAATAGACAGCAAAACTATACTAGTGGGGGATCTCAACCTTGTTCTCTCTCAGAATTAGATAAATCAAACCACAAAATAAATAAGAAACAAACTAGGGAGGTGTTAAATTACCTATGGGCAGCAGGACTTATCTCACTTCCTGAGCTTTGGTGTGCATCAGGCCACACAGAGCTGGTCACCAAGAAGAGTCAAGCCAGAGGAGTGTAGATTATGGCAGTTCTTTATTCAGTCCCCATCTCCTTCATTGCTGCTCCTCCTTTCCCTTACCACCAGCATTGCTTATATCTCTCCTCCTCTCCTAGCTTTGCCTCCTAGGCCTTGCCTCTCCTCATCACCTGACCCCTCCTCCTTGCCTCCTTTCCTTCCCCCACTCTGAGGTCACTTTCTTTGTCTATACGCCCACACCCATCATCAGCCTTTTTCTAAGACCATAAAACAACCATAGACATTATAATGAGACCATTAACAGCAATCTCCTGCGAGCCTGGGGTCTCATGTTTCTCAAGGGAATCACAAACCATACCCTTTGATCCTCAATTCAAGGACAAGCTTCTTCCCCAAAATCTTAGGCCCTAACATATCCCCTTTTCTTTTAGACGTCCTCCAACAGGGAGGTAAACCAATTGTTAGAAAAGTTAGGCATGATAGATCTTTGGAAAAAATTGAATGGAGACAGTAGGGAGTTTACTTTTTTCTCTGTGGTTCATAGAACTTATACAAAAATTGACCATGTGTTAGGGCATAAAGACCTCAAAATCAAATGCAGAAAGGCAGAAATAGTAAATGCATCTTTTTCAGATCATGATGCAATAAAAATCACATGCAATATAAGGCCAGGAGAAAATAGATCAAAAGTTAATTGGAAATTAAATAATCTAATCCTGAAGAATGAATGGGTAAAAGAGCAAATCATAGACAAAAATCAATAATTTCATCCAGGAGAATGACAATAAAGAGACAACATACCAAAATTTGTGGGATACGGCCAAAGCGGTTATAAGAGGCAATTGTATATCTCTGGATGCTTACTTGCATAAAATAGAGAAAGAGTAGAAAGAAAAACTAGAAAAAGAACAAATTTAAAACCCTCAATTAAATACCAAGTTGGAAATTCTAAAAATAAAAGGGGAAATTAGTAAAATTGAAAATAAGAAAACTATTGAATTAATAAATAAAACTAAGAGTTGGTTTTATGAAAAAACCAACAAAATAGATAAGCCTTGAGTTAATTTGATAAGAAAAATGAAAGAGGAAAATCAAATTGTTAGTCTCAAAAATGTTAAGGGAGAACTTTCCTCCAATGAAGAGGAAATTAGAGTAATAATTAGGAGTTACTTTGCCCAACTTTATGCCAGTAAATTTGATAATCTAAATGAAATGGAGGAATATCTACAAAAATATAGATTGCCCAGGTTAACAGAAGAGGAAATAAATTATTTAAATAGCTCCATTTTAGAAAAAGAAATAGAACAAGCTATTGACCAACTCCCTAAGAAAAAACCTCCAGGGCTAGATGGATTTACATGTGAATTCTACAAAACATTCAAAGATCAATTAATTCCAATACTATATAAACTATTTGAAAAAATACAGGAAGAAGGTATACTACCAAATTCCTTCTATGATACCGATATGGTGCTGATAGCTAAACCAGGTAGGGTGAAAACACAGAAAGAAAACTATAGACCAATTTCCCTAATGAATATTGATGTAAAAATTTTAAGTAAGATATTAGCAATGAGATTACAGAAAGTCATCCCCAGGGTAGTACACTATGACCAAGTAGGATTTATACCAGGAATGCAGGGCTGGTTTAATATTAGGAAAGCTATCAGCATAATCAATTATATTAATAAACAATCTAACAAAAACCATATGATTATCTCAGTAGATGCAGAAAAAGCATTGATAAAATCCAACACCCATTCCTATTAAAAACACTAGAGACTATAGGAATAAAGAGGCTTTTCATTAAAATAATTAGTAGCATCTACTTAAAACCATCAGCAAGCATCGTATGTAATAGAGACAAATAAGAACCATTCCCAATAAGATCAGGAGTGAAACAACACTGCCCACTGTCACCATTACTATTTAATATTGTATTAGAAATGTTACCTTTGGCAGTAAGAGAAGAAAAAGAGATAAAAGGAATTAGAGTAGGTAATGAGGAAACCAAATTATCACTCTTTGCAGATGACATGATGGTATACTTAGAGAACCCTAGAGACTCAACTAAAAAACTGCTAGAAACAATTCACAATTTTAGCAACTTGCAGGATACAAAATAAATCCACATGAATCAGCAGCATTTTTATATATTACCAACAAATTACAACAGCAAGAGATACAAAAAGAAATTCCATTCAAAATGTGTTGATAGAATAAAATATTTGGGAATCTATCTGCCAAGGAAAAGTCAGAAACTATATGAACTAAACTATAAAACACTTGCCACACAAATAAAATCAGACCTAATCAATTGGAAAAACATTAAGTGCTCATGGGTAGGACAAGTGAATATAATAAAAATGACAATACTACCCAAACTAATTTATTTATTTAGTGCCATACCAATCAAACTTCCAAGAAATTATTTTACAGATCTAGAAAAAATAATAGCAAAGTTCATTTGGAAGAACAAAAGGTCAAGAATTGCAAGAGAATTAATGAAAAAAAAAAGGCTGATGAAGGTGGCCTTGCTGTACCAGATCTAAAACTATATTATAAAGCAGCGGTCATCAAAACCATTTGGTACTGGCTAAGAAATAGAATAGTCGATCAGTGGCATAGGATAGGATCTCAGGACAATCTAGGCAATAACTATAGCAATTTAGTGTTTGATAAACCCAAAGACCCCAGCTTTTGGGATAAATACTCTCTATTTGGCAAAAACTGCTGGGAAAATTGGAAACTAGTTTGGAAGAAATTAGGGCTTGACCCACACCTAACACTACACACCAAGACAAGATCTAAATGGGTTCATGATCTAGATATAAAGCGTGATATTATAAGCAAATTAGAAGAACATAGTATAGTTTACCTCTCAGACCTGTGGAGATGGAATAAATTTATGTCCAGAGAAGATTTGGAACTCTTAACTGAACACCAGATAGATAATTTTGATTATATTAAATTTAAAAGGTTTTGTACAAACAAAACTGATGCGGACAAAATCAGAAGGGAAACAATAAATTTGGAAATCATATTTATCAGTGTCCCAGTTTTCCCACATCTCCTCCAACAGTTGTCATTATCTTTTCCTGACATTTTAGTCAATCTGACAGGTGTGTAGTGGCACCTCAGAGTTGTCTTAATTTGCAGTTCTCTGATCAATAGTGATTTGGAGCACCTTTTCATATGAATAGAAATGGTTTTAATGGGCTTTTCCTTAAAATGATCAGTAGGATCTATTTAAAACCATCAGAATGCATTATATGTAATGGGGACAAACTAGAACCATTCCCAATAAGATCAGGAGTGAAACAAGGCTGCCCACTGTCACCATTACTATTTAATATTGTATTAGAAATGTTAGCTTTGGCAGTAAGAGGAGAAAAAGAGATAAAAGGAATTAGAGTAGATAATGAAGAAACCAAATTATCACTCTTTGCAAATGACATGATGGTATACTTAGAGACTCAACTAAAAAACTACTAGAAACAATTCACAACTTTAACAAAGTTGCAGGATTCAAAATAAATCCACATAAATCATCAGCATTTTTATATATTACCAACAAAGTACAACAGCATGAGATACAAAAAGAAATTCCATTCCAAATAACGGATGATAGTATAAAATATTTGGGAATCCATCTGCCAAGGGAAAGTCAGAAACTATATGAACTAAACTACAAAACACTTTCCACGCAAATAAAATCAAACCTAATTAATTGGAAAAATATCAAGTGCTCATGGGTAGGCCAAGCAAATATAATAAAAATCCTCCTTGATGTTCTACTGGGCACATGATAATGTTCTCTTTTGTTGTTGTTTTTTAATTTTTGTTTTGTATTACTTTCCTGTTTTTCTTTTATCTCATTCTGTTTTTTTTAAATAAAATAAATTTTTCAAAAGTTAGCAAAATGAGAAAAAAACTCTACATTCACTCTATTGGCATTCTTATTCCAACCTTCTCCCACCATTTTGACTCTATATGTTTTCCTTCTTTTTCCACTTTTCTTTCTCAATTGTGGGTTTGGGTAAAACATTGATTTGGGACAAGATATGAGCAGGATAAGAAATGAACCATTTTATGTTTTTATAAGTTTACTTCACTATATACACTTGCCTTCTAGAATGAAGCTTTTTCGGTTTTTGCCTTGCTAGCAAAGGCCACTCCAAGAAAGTTCAGTTATAATTCAGGTACACATTACATTAGGAAAGAGAAAATGAGAAAAGATCCATGCAAAGGACTTACATTTCCAAAAGAGATTTAAGATAGAGATGGAAGAGAGAGGCATGGACATACAAATTTGGATCCATTTGGGGGTGTCACCATAGTAGCTCCAAAAATGACTTCTCAAAGTGTTTTCCAAATTTTCCCTTTTTTCCTCAGGAAAGGTTTCTTCTCTGACATGTTTAAAGATGCTTCCTCCTTTTAGTATATCCCATAAAGGTGATTGTTGGGGAGTTAGATATAATGTATTCTTTTCCTTTCAAATTTATACTTTGGCATCCTTGAGCAGAGTAACTAGTTTAAGAGAATGAGAATACTGAGTTAAAATGTTTCTTGATTTACTCAAGGTTGACTAATAAGAGGAATTATTGTTTAGTCATTTTCAGTCATGTTTGAGTCTGTGATTCCATTTTGGATTTTCTTGGCAAAGATACTCAAGGTTTGCCATTTCCTTCTCCAACACATTTTGCAGATGAGGAAAACAGGGTTAAGTGACTTGCCCAGGGTCACACAGCTTAGTTTACCCCAAAAAGAGAGATTGAACATTCGAACTGATGATCTTGAGTGCCCTGGAACTGTTTGGGCCAAGGTAGAAACTTAAATCCATGAAGATGTGTAAAGGAAGATACCTCTCTGGTTAGTTTTAAGAATGGAAGGCAAAAGATTGTGTGTTGTGTATATCTACATAAAAGAAGTAATATAATTATGCAGCTAACATTATATTACTATTCCAATATAAAAATGCAATAAAAATTAAAAGGTACATATATATATGAAATGACATACATTGCTATAAATATATGTATGTGCATTTATGTGTATTTGTATCAGTATGTGTGTGTGTGTATGTGTGTAACCATTATCCAGAGAAGGCAATTGCTTCTGCATGTGATATAGCCACTACCTCCTCAGCTGCCAGAGCTACTTAAGAATCAGAAAAAAAATTGCCATTGAAGTCCTTAGCATTGTTAAATAATTCTATATTTGTTATAGATATGATTTTTGTTAGTGGAAAAGATATTTGAAAAGATGTATCTGTTTTGCTGATGTATTCTAAGGAAAACAAGGAAAATAATATGGACTTGAATTTTCCCAGAAAATTTTGAATCTAAATTGCCTGACTAGTGTCAACATATGGTCTCTAGTTGTTCTTTCCAGTGAGGAGTAAAAGTGCTTATGGTTTTTTCTTTGGGGATTTCACATATGAAAATGCTAATTTAGATTTGGTAATAGTGATGGGGAGGCGAGGAGAATAGCATCTAATCCACAAAGAATCCTTAAAAGGGGAAAGACTTTATTAATCATCAATATTACCATATACAACATGTCACCAAATCAGTTTATAAGCTCATGGAGAATACAGGGACAATACTTTATACTTCTTTGTAGCTCACACAGCACACTGAGCATAATGCTTTCCACATGGTGAGTTCTCAATAAGTATTTGATCAATAGATTAAATTGGGGAAGGAAAAAAGAATAAGCTTTGGCCTACTATGTACCAAGCATTTTTCAAAAAAATAGTATCTCATTTGGTCCTCACAACAACCTTGCAAGGTAGATACTATTGTTAACCCCATTTTACAGGTGAAGAAATAGGCAAATAAAAATTAAGTGACTTGCCTAAGTTTACATAGCCAGTAAGCATCTGAGGCTGAATTTGAAAACAGATCTTCCTGAACCCCATGCTCAGTATTCTATCTCTCACACCATGAACTGGGTGGGCACCTTTTCCTCTTCTCCTCCTTTTAGCTTCCTCTTATGGATTTTGATTTTCCTAATTAGAATGTGAGCTTCAAGGACCATCTTTCTTTTTGGCTTGCATTTATATACCCATCCTTTTACACAGTACCTAATACATTGTAAATGTTTAATAAATGTTTGTGGCCTTGTTTCCTTACAACATTAGAGACCCTGGGTCACTAAACTTAGTGTTAAATATAGGCCAAGGTTTCTTAAACTTTTTCTATTCACCACCCCTTTTCACCCAAGAACACACAACCCCATATAGGTATATAAAAAAACTATATAAATCAAACATTTATTGATAATAAATCATGATTTATGATCCCCACATGTAACACACAGTTACATGACCCCAAATGTGGTCACAAATTACAGTTTCAGAAGCTTTGCAGTGTAAGATAAAACATTGTCAGAGAAGATGCTATCTGTGTTGACTTTCTCACTGTAAGTTCCCTATACCCCAGCTTCTTAAACTGTGGTTCAAGACCCCATATAGAGTCTTATAAGTGAATGTGGAGGCTTCAAAATTATGAGTTATTATCAGTAAATGTTTGATTTGTATACCTATTTTATAGATTTATATACCTGGGTCATGTAAAAATTTCTCGAGCAAAAAGGAATTATGAATGAAAAAAATTTAAGAAGTCCTGCCTTTGTGCCAATGGTCAACCTACATTCTACATTAATAACACAAATAAATGTTAGCTATCATCATCATTTTGTAATACTCTTTATTAGAATGTAAGCAACTTGAGAATAGGTATCTTCATTTTTTGTTGGTTGTTTGTATTTGTATTCCCATTGAGTAGCACAGTGCTCAGTTCAAAGGTAAGACTCAATACCTCATCTACTTATCCATCACTTTTAGAGAGGACAAAGTTCCCCAATACATCCTGGGCCATTGTCAATCATCTTGACTTGGTCTTGTCACTGAACTTTAAGGACTCTGGAGGAGATAGAGGAGACTAAGGACTTTGTGATACTCTCTTACTTAAATCCAATTCATGGATTTAAGTCAAGACCTTGCCCTCATGATGTGATTGATCCTCTTTGAGAATGAAGGATGAGGGGGGCGGAGCCAAGATGGCGAACTGCAAACAGCTTTCTCTGTGAACTCCTGGGACCTTCCCTCAAACCCAGACAAAGAGAGCCTTCCAACTGGTTTTTGAGTGAGGGCCCCGCCAAACATTTGGACTACAACGCACTTCTATCAAAAATCTACCTTGAAAGAACTCTGGAGAAGGTTAGCCTCAGGGGAAATCGGCCGCTGGACTCGATCAGACTCCAGCCGGGGCAGAAGTCAGGGCTGTGATAGAGGGGCAGATTTTAGGCACCCAGGAAGCCCCTGGGAGACGCCTGGGCCACTTTGCTCTGCTTGCGGGCAGGTGCTTTGGCAGATCTGCCTTTGCTAAAGGGTGGATCGAGAGCAGCTGAAAACGTGGTCCTAGTGCGAATCTAGCCTGACCAGCCTCAGACCAGAAGTGAACTCAGCAAACTGCTCCAGGGCAAACACAAATTGTTGCTGTATTTTCTGCTGGTGACTGATATCCCAATTTTAAATCATGAGCAAGAAGCAGAAGAGAGCTCTCACCATAGACAGCTTTTATGGAGAAAAAAATAGAACAGTCCCCAGATCCTGACATTATGAAAACAATCCCAGATGAAGCCACAAAGGCAGACTTAAGTTGGTCTCCCTTTCAGAAGGCTTACCTGGATGATTTCATTAAGAATCTCAAAAGAGAGCTAGAAGAAGAATGGGGAAATAAATTGAGATCAGGGCAACAGAAATATCAAAAACTGGAAAATAGGACTGGTGAATTGGAAAAAGAAAACAGTTCACTGAAAAACAAAATTGGTGAATTGGAAAAAATCACCAATTCACTGGAAAATAAAAATGGTGAATTGAAAAACAAAATTGGTGA